>JANEYF010005385.1:0-187500 GCA_029963845.1 Rhamnusium bicolor | reverse complement strand
TACTTATCAAACATATGAACCCAGTGAGGGAGATACAAAATTCACCAATGGTGAAAGCGATGACGAGTATGTCAACTGGAAGCAGTTGATGAAGTTTTTGCAATACATAAATTTGCTGGTATCTAAGGTAATTCCTCATTGGGTTCATTTGTTTGATTTGCTCGAATACATAGAAATCTTTAAAACCTAATTTAAATTACAAACAAAAGAATTCGTACACCTGTAGGGAAATATTGGTCTGTTACAGAATTTTTTTGTGTCTGAGAATTTGAGATCACTAATAGTAGATTTTTTTAATTAGACAAGAATGTGCATTTAACGTTATTTTAGGAATAAATTTTTGTTGATGAAAACTATACAGGAAGTGGCTCATAAATGTTTGTTTATGACATTTTCTCGGATACAAATAAATTTAATAAATAGTTTTGTTATAATGTTTATTTACTTTATCAATATTAATTTGTAATTGTCAGTTTTCATAATTATGATAACAAGTAATTTTTATGACAAAAAAAATTATTTTTTCTCGAAAAATGTAAAAATTTAGGAAAACATGAATTTATTCCGGAGGAAATTTTTTTAGAGAAAGAAGCATTTTATGTCATCGTGCATGATGGCATAAAAAATTGCTCTGGAAGAAATGCATATCTTCTTAAATTTTAAATGTTCGAGGAAAAATAATTTTTGATAAAAAAATTGCGTGTATGATAATTAAGAAAATTGACAAAGGCAAACACTAATTGATAAAAAATAAATAACTTTATAACAAAATTATTTTCCTTGTACAACATAAAATATATGTATTTCTATCCGAGAAAATTTCATAAACAGATAAACATTTTGAGCTACACGCGCCTCCACGTCGATTTACAAAAAAATGTTTATTCCCACAGCAGATATGCTTTTTAATAATAGCAAAATCACCTTTCTTTTCTAATTAAGAAATTCTACTGTGACTGATCTTAAACTTTTTGACATGACAGAATCTATTTTCTGCGACAGGCTAATTTTTTACTAAATTAGGAAAGCATATACGTTATAATAAAAAAAGTAATTAACTACAGTAGTAAAAAAAACCTCGCAATGGTAGCAAAACTCTTTGCTACAATACCAGAAAAATCATGGAGCGGTAAAAAAATTGTTGCTGTAAGTGAAAAAATTAACTCTATCGTAGCCAGATGCTTTACTTCAGCTAATAAATACACCGGCACACAAAAAAAAAAAAAGTTGTTTGTACATTTGACGCCACCTACCTCCCGACATGTATTTCGACCCGCTGAATCCGAATTTGAAGTCAGTTTGGACCGTACACCCTCAAATATCGAGTAAATTGAAAAACCGTAAAAAATAGCGAATTTGGGTGTTTCGGTAATAAAAAAATTTTGTGGATCTAAACCAAGCCTAATTCTTATGTATTTCGATCCGCTGAATACAATCTAAAGTATATTTAGACCATAAGCCGTTTTAAATCTAAGTAAATTGTAAAAAACCCTCGAAAATTGCTAAAAATGGCAAAAAATTGTGATTATGTTGATGAAAAAATTTTGTAGACGCGGATCGAAGAGGATTCTTATGTAATTTGATCTGCTGAATCCGAATCTGAAATATATTTGGCCCATTAATCCCTCAAAATGTCAAAAAATCGCAAAAAAACCGATAAAATAGCAAAAAATTGCAATTAAAAAAATTGAAAATAATCTATGAAACACGATTAAATACGTTTCTTGTATTTTTTTATGCATAAAATACAAGTTTAGAATCTGAAAATGTGAAAAATTGTAAAAACTATAAAAAATGACATATAAACAGAATGAAAATTTTTTTCATCAACATAATGACAATTATTTACCATTTTTAGCAATTTTCGAGGGTTTTTTACAATTTACTTAGATTTAAAACGGCTTATGGTCTAAATATACTTTAGATTCGTATTCAGCGGATCGAAATACATAAAAATTAGGCTTGGTTTAGATCCACATAATTTTTTTTTTATTACCGAAACCCCAATTTTCGCTATTTTTTACGGTTTTTCAATTTACTGGATATTTGAGGGTGTACGGTCCAAACTGACTTCAAATTCGGATTCAGCGGGTCGAAATGCATGTCGGGAGGTAGGTGGCGTCAAATGTACAAACAACTTTTTTTTGTGTGCCGGTGATATCTTTACTGCAACAAAAAGATCAGCTGCAATAGTAATAAAGATATTAAGTGGCAGTAAAAATCTTTGCCAGGATAAAAAAGAACTGGTGTTACGGTAGTCAGGTTGTTTACATACTAGTGATATATATATGTCACTTTACTATAACAGTAAAGCTTATTTTCGGTGGCTAGATGAAAAATATTTTATAAAGTAACTTTACTGTCGTAGTAAAGTAACTTTAGCAAAACGATTTTTATTGCCCTAGTAAAATTCTTGGCTGACGCCTATTCAAATAGTTTTTTCCTACTGTAGCTCGATTTTTGACTGTCACTGCAAAAAATCTACCCTCAGTGTACTCGATAAAAGAGTAACAGACATGATACTATAGACTAATACTAATATTATACAGCACTTATGCTGCAATAAACAATCGTTTTAAAATAACCGGAAAACCCATAAGTATGACGTCAAATTTTGTCAAATTGTTTTAACAACCATATATTCAAATTTACAAGTAGTAAAAATAAGCCGCCAGGCCAAGATAATTAAATTATTTAATTGCAGCGCAGCCGTTAAATAAACAAAATTAATTAATTCAATATTACTTGTAAAGTTTCACATAATTAAAGTTCAAATCGCAATAAGTAGCATTTAAAAAGTTAATTTGGTACATATTATCACACCGATGTATATAACAAATGTAGTATGTAATGTAATATATTATACATAATATATTAATTATGTGGACTAAGGGAAAATAGTAAACTGAAAATTTTTGATATTATTATTTAGGGTGTTAAATTGTAGTTTGATAACGGAGTTATTGTGTGAATCCCCAAAGTGATAAGAGTTCTGGTCTCACAGATACAGGATTGTAAGTGTCTTGGCCCCACGAATAATTGCGTCTTATTGATATTCTGAAATGAAAATAAAATAAATATAGTTTAAAAAAAACTAAAAAACACGCTTTTAAAGCACATCAAACTAAAAAGTGAAAAATAATTATTAATATAAACTGAAAACAATAATGAACGAAAAATACTAGTATTATTGTGAAAAAAGCGTGGGTTGCTCGATATACGAAAAATATGGCACAAAGCGCCCCACCCTTTTTTCACAATAATACTAGTATTTTTCGTTCATTATTGTTTTCAGTTTATACATATTAATAATTATTTTTCACTTTTTAGATTGATGTGCTATGAAAGCGTGTTTTGTAGTTTTTTTATTACGATCCAGATATTTCTGAAAAAAAAATATTTTTTTATTTCAGCCATGGGATTTGAACTCACGCTCGAGGAGTCCGTCGTTTCGCGTCCACTAAGACTTGCCCGCTCGGCCAACGACCGAACTGAGAATCACGGAGTATACTTACAATATTAAGCCTCTTGCTCTCACGCAGAGAATACGTGAGGAAAGGACTGGCGATCCTGATCAGGATAATGATATAAACTTATCAAATTATTGTATTGTTACCGGTTCTTCGTAAGTGTACAAAGTTTCAATTAAATCTGTCCGTTTAAAGTGGGTCAAAATCGAGTCCAAAGAGTCGGTTACAAACAAACAAACAAACAAACATACAAGTGAAGCTAATAAAAGCGTGTTAAAAAACGCCGAACATTTATAGAAGCAATACTAATAGTAGTCACTGTAATGATTAATTATAATTTGTTTTCTTCTGATTCCTTTCACTCATTTGCTTGCTTTGGCCTAGTTTCCCCATCTTATTTCTAAAATTTTCACTTTTACCCTTATGCACGTGGTTTATATGCGAGAAAAATATGAAAACGTATAAAAAGATATTTATTTTTAGATTTTGAATTTAGTGTCCCGATTGTTTATATTCTTCTCGTTGTTTCAGTTAAATCATGTTATCTAAAAGTAGAGGACCTGGAAGACTGATATCAAAACTTGAGAAAATTATCAAACCACAGGAGAATTGTAAAAGACTGTTGAGCACAAAGGAAGTGATAGAAAGGGAGGAAAAATATACTGCCCACAACTACCATCCATTACCCGTAGCTTTATCTAGAGGAGAAGGTAAAAATTCACTATTCTATGTACCTACATTAATTATATCATTTAACACATTTATTAAACTTAATGCCATCATTTCGCTAACATCTTTTTCTCTCAATATATCCATTTTTCTTAATTTCAACAGGTAAATATTTGTTCCCGTCAGTTTTGTAAACTTTTTCCGGGAGAAGTCACAAGCATAATTGCCACATCTAGCTTTGTCACCCAAGCAACGTAACACAAAACAATTTAGACAAAGATAATTAAAGAGGAAGTAAAAAAAATATTGAATGATCGGGTGTTTCCTGTCGGAAATGATCGTAACCGCCAAACGGAAAATTTTAAGTATTGGCAGAAAATTTTCAGTGGAAATTTTCAAACGCGCAACCTTATCACATACAATGTCAAATACACAACAGCTGTAAAATTTGAAGTGTACATAAAAAGTATTTAATTTTGTTAATATAAATACATAATTTTTATCAAAACGATAAGGTATGACGTCAAAGGACGCATTTAAGAGAGGATTAAATTTTTTTGTTTGTAAAAGATTAAAACCATTTGTAAAACTAACACTGTGGTGTCCAGTATCCAATTGTCATTGTGGATATAACTTTTACATTATCGAGTATATCTACCATATTATTTCTAAGAAAATCATGGAAAAATTGTGCTTAGCCTAGGTGGCAAGAAATGAGGACCACAAAATGATGCCCAACCAAACATTGACACTAAATTCTTGTTGAAATGAGCGAGGCCGGATTTCTTGGGGACTTTCCTGTGCCCAAACATGCAAATTATGACAATTAACTATTCTATTCGCCTTCATCAGTCCATAATATTTTATGATGAAATTCGGGAGTCGCTTCCACGGAATTTAGTAGCCATCGACAGAAACTCAACCATTTTTCTGCTTCATCGGGGTGCAAATTTTGTATGAGTTGTAAATGGAAAGGTTTTGGGTGGTTGTTGCGTAAAATTCGAAGTACTTTTGATTTGACACATTGCTGATACACTGCGAGAACTTAAGACTATTATTGTCATCAAATGTTCTAAGGATTCTAGTTTTATTTATTCTGATTCTCCTATTTTCATTTCTGTTATCTTCATGATTTCGTAAACCAAATAAACGAAATCGGCGATAAAAACTTGTCTTGATGTACGTCTTCTGTCTGGAAAACGCCTATGATATTTCTCAGCTGCTGCTTGAGCACTACCATCACAGAATCCGTATATGAAATGCATATCTGCATATTCATTGTTTGTGAATAATCTTGACATAACAATTATAAAATTAATAACGTAAAAAACTGATTTTTACAAACTTCAACTTGAAATCAACTAACAGAAAAAAATTTGTTTCATTAATATTTGACCAATGTCAACTAAAAAAAAAAAAAAGGAAGAAAAAAAAAAAAAAAAAAAAAGAAAAAAAAAAAAAAAAAAAAAAAAAAAAAAGGGGGGGGGGGGGGGAAGGAAAAAAAAAAAAAGGGGATTAATTTTAAAAATGAAAAAGGGAGAAGGAGGGAAAAAAGGGGGGGGAATTGGGTGGGGGGGGTGGGGGGAAAAAAAAAAAAAAAAAAAAAAAAAATGTGGGTTGTAAAGGAGAAGGGGGGGTTAAATTTTTTTTTTTTTTTTTTTTTTTTTTTTTTTTGGGGGGAAAAGGGGGGGGGTAAAAAAATAGGGGGGGGGGGAATTGGGGCAAAAAAAAACCTTTTCCCTTTTTTTTTTTATCCCTTTCCCCGCCGGGGGGGGTGTGGGAGGGAGGTATCGAAGACATTTTCCCCAAAAAAACGGGACACCACTGACCTAAGCTATTTTTTTTTCTTTTTTGACATTTACCAACACTTAATGTGGTTCACTCCTAATTATATTTCACCCAATAAGTTCAGTCTTTTAACGAAACTGATAACTATATTGGGTGCGAATGTGTCCAGATCCTCTGACAGCAGTTGCCCTTTGCCAAATATTGCTAATCGGATCCTCTCCACAGCGGGACAGGTGCATATGATGTGGCCTGCCTTCTCATCATCCTCCAGGCATAGCCGACACTCAGCGTTTTCCGTTAGGCCGAGTTTATGCAGATGATAGTTTAGTCGGCAGTGCCCGATATGCAGGCCTGTTAGAGTTTTCAGATTTACCATGTTTAACTCTAAAAGTTTCTTAGCTCTTGATTTCAAAGAGTATTTTATAAACGTCTTCGAATGAGCTAATCTTGGTAACCCTTGCCAATACTGGAGAGTTTTCCTTTTAGTCCAGGTTGAGATAGCCATCTTAGCAGTACTTGACGATATCCCAAGTGTCGGTTCTGGTCCGATGATTCATGATCCCGCTCTTTCTCTGACCAAGGAGTCGGCTATTTCGTTACCTTCTATACCAAAGTGGTCGGGTATCCAGACCAGAGTCACTTTGTTGTTTTTGCTCACATGAATTAAAACCCCTCTGACTTCCATACCGTTTTGGAGTTACATCAGTAGAAGTCAAGAGCTTTAATAGCTACTTGGCTATCTGAGAAAATTGTTATTGATCTGCGTGTAAGATGCATATATTCCAGCCTTCGCACACACAGTTCAATGGTATGAACCTCAGCCTGAAAAATTGTTACATTAGTACTTAGGCTTGAGGATATCCTCACCCTTTGGGTCGGCTTTATTCCGACCCCACTCATCTTTTCCGAAGAAACGATGTTGAAGGTCAGCTCATAGTTGGTCATGGTACGCATGCTGTCCGAGGGCATTCCCAAGATGCTGTAATTCTCTGTCCTCCAGTAACCTGTTCCGCTCCATGATACTAATCTGCGGCATATTAACGGCCGCTTGTTGCAGTCTGTAGGTTGCCCACCTGGCCTCTCTCCAAATATATATATATGAAGAGGGGGTAAGTCCAGGAGGATTTCCATTGCAGCTGACGGTGTGGTGCTAATTACCCTCGTTACGGCTAGACATGCTAATCTCTGCATCCAGAGAGTTTGGCTTTGGCCGTCCATTATGATCCTTTCGGCCACCAAACAATGGATCCGTATTTTATCATTGGTCTGATGACCGTGACATAAATCCAGTAAATTTGTTGGGGATTCATGCCCCAGGATTTGCCACAAATACGACGGCATGTGCGTAAAGATAGCTTTGCTTTGCTGATTACATTTTCCAAATGGGAGTTCCAATTAAGTGATCTATCTAGAGTGATTCCTAAATATTTCACCTCCTCCGCAAATGGAATAGTTTCACCATTAAGGAGGACGGTCTTTGTCCTCCAGCTTCCTTTGCCGAGTGAATGGTATTATTACTGTATTTTGAAGGTTTACAAGCATCTGTTCCCTGTCACACCAGTTGTTCACTGCATCCAGTGTCTCTTGAAGGGTATTCGATATTACTCCTTCAGAGTTTCATCTCACTAGTATGACTAGATCATCTGCATATGCTAGAACCTCAACCTCCCACAGTGTGAGAATAGCCAGTAAGTCGTCCACAAGAAGTGACCACAAACGGTGGGAGAGAACCCCACCCTGCGGGCATCTTCTTGTAGCTTTAAAGCTAATGTGTTTCTTCTAAAGACGTTGTTATGGTTCTGTTTGATAGCACAGCACGATTCCAGTCGCCTATAGTTTGCTAAATTTCTCTGGCAGCCTACCTCGTTCAAATTTCTAGTGACAAAGGTTGATTCAGAGCCAATGTTATTCACAGTTACTTCTTCATCTAATAAATATTTAAAAAGCGACTCACCTCTTTGGTTAATATTCGTGCTTCCCTACGCTGTATGGTGGGCATTTCAATCACATCCAATAACCAGGTGAATCTCTCCTATCATCTTCCTTTTGCTGTGGGCGATTAAATCCCGCACTACAGCTGGAGGAGGTTGATCTGCGACTCTACCACCCGGAAAATAGGCCGAGCAGACGATTATTTCCATCTTGCCTCCTCCCTTCCGAGATCGATATCTGGACGGCTACAACGTCCTGGTATCAATTTCGAACGGAGAGACGAAAACTATGGTACGAGATGTACGCAACTTGCACCTTCTGAATTTCATAACAATGGCTCAATTATTTCCGGAGAAATGCGCCCTCTATCTCGAAAATTACGCATTTTTAACTCTAAGTGTATATGACAAATCCATATTATTTTGGCGTATCCATCTGATTCTTTAAGTTTCCCGATTAAAATCTGTTCCCCCCTGCAAATTTTCCTTCTTGACCGTTGGTGCTACCGGGAGAGTAGCACAGTTGGCTAGAGCATTGTTGTGTAACAGAATACAACATAGTCAATGTCTATCTCTTCTGAATTCGAGTCTCAGCTGCGGCATCTGGCAAATGTTGGAGGGAATGGTTGTTGTTTGTGTGTCTGTCCTGGTTGGGTGGTGGAATAGCAATGTGCTAAACTCCGTCAGGACGTTAATATAATTAAGGCGTTAAAAAAATAAATAAACAATATTTGATACTATTTCTTGGAAATATTCGGTTAGGAACAAACTTAATTCTTTTTATTTTTCCAACATTCTAGTTTTTTAAACCATCACCAGAGAACTACAATGAATACATTTTTTAAAACTTAGTTACGGTTAAATATGTAAATAAATAATGTAATCTAACCAAAACTGTGTTTTAAAAAATGTATTAATTATAGTTCTCTTATGATGGTTTAATAAACCGAAACGTTAGAAAAATTTAAAAAAAATATTAAGTGTATTACTAACAGAAAATTCCCAAGAAACACTATCAAATACTATTTGGTTTCGTTACTTTTATAAGCTTATTTGTGATTGTCGCCGAAAGCCTTGGGGGGTGATCTATCTCCCTCATCACCCCCCGTAGGTATGCCACTGATTGTACGTACGATTTTTCGTTTGGAAACTGAAACCAAACGTTATAATAGCCGCAAATCCATACCTTTGCTTGAACGTATTGTTGCTTTTGGTATTCTGTTTTTACATGAGTTTTTTTTATACCTTGAATTATACCAGAAATAGTGCGTAAATTCTAGTTTGCTGCAGATTCTGGTACAAAAACTGACCTCATCTAATACTTTTTTTAAATCTGGGTTTCCCCTACCACGTTATGATCATGTGTATTTATTGGTTAGTCCTTTGTTCCTACTGGTTAAATTTAAATTTCTAACCACTAAGAACAAAACATTTCGTGAGAGCAGTAACAGAACTCCAACTCAACTGTATTTATGAGATCACTGGAATTTACATTTCTCGTGAAAAAACCTCTTTAGTGCTAACATTTCATATTTTTTAGGTATTTTTGTTTGGGATGTAGAAGGAAAACGATATTTTGACTATCTCAGTGGATATTCCGCCAACAATTTTGGTCATTGTCACCCGAAAATAGTTCAAACCCTCCAGAAACAAAGTACTATTCTCCACCACACTTCTAGAGCCTTTTATTCCGACGTTTTAGGGGAATATGCCGAAATAATTACCAAACTCTTTGGTTATGACAAACTTATGCCAATGAACACAGGTAAATATAAGAAAAAAAGAAAGGCAATTGAAACTTCATTAACTATTTTTCATAATTTGATTTGGTGCAGGTGTTGAGGCAGATGATACTGCCTGCAAACTTGCAAGGAAATGGGGCTATAGAAAAAAAGAACATACCAAAAAATGAGGCTAAAATAATTTTTGCTAGTGACAATTTTTGGGGGCGATCCTTAGCTGCAGTCTCCGCCTCCACAGATCCTTTAAGCTTCGAGGATTATGGGCCGTTCATGCCTGGATTCAGCTGTGTTCCTTATAACGATTTAAAGGCTCTCGAAGTACGTTTTTTATGAATTACTACTTAATAAATTTTTATGTTATTTAACATACTTGCAGCTACAATTCATTAATTATATATAGTTTACTTCAAACACATTTGCAACACAAAAAACGTCTGCTTCTCTAGTCTCTTTACCGCCGTCAATAAAGCCGACATCTTTCGCCGCAAAGAAGCTTGAAACAAATTATACATGATGCTATTGACAATAAACGATTAATAACTACAGAGTGCAATTTTTATTGACAATACCAGGTCCAGAATTCGGTCGTTATGACAATAACTGCCTGCGTTATTTAAACAGCGTTCATAAATCACTTTAATTGACAATTTAATTTAGGAATTGCATCGGCTCAGTATGACAACGGCTTTGAACACATTCAAGTTGAACTGGTTTTTAATATAGACAACTTACTCGTAGCTAGTTTCCTGTATCGGGTACTATAAAGCGGCAACAATAGTTAGTATTGAATTATTGATGTGTAATAAATTCAAATCTAAGCCGGTACCACTCTGTACATACAGTTGCATAAGTTGGCTTTGTAAAAACAACGACATTTTTTGTTGAACCTCGCGCTTATAGAAAATACATAGTAAGCCACTTCGTTGAACATTGCAAGAATAAATACATCTAATTTCTTACCTTCTTCTTGTTCAGAGAGCTCTTCAAGATCCCCTAGTCTGTGCCTACATGGTGGAACCCATCCAGGGCGAAGCCGGCATCAAAGTACCTGATGAAGGATACCTAAGAGGAATAAGACAACTTTGTGACAAGTACAATGTTTTATGGATAGCAGATGAAATCCAAACTGGATTAGGCAGGACGGGTAAACGCTTGGCTGTGGATTATGAAGACGTTAAACCAGATATTTTGGTGTTGGGGAAAGCACTTAGTGGAGGTGTCTACCCAGTGTCGGCGTGTTTAGCCAATGATGATATTATGCTGGTCATAGAACCGGGTAAGAGTCTGCAAATTTATTATATTTTCTGTATCATATCAGATAAAGAACGAAACACTTAGATCGATATTGTCTGAGGGATGCGGTAAAATAACAACCTCGTTCCAATCATATCCCAGACACGTTCTATAAGTGAAAGATATTGTGAGCGTGAAGGGCATATTCTTAACATGTTCTTCGGCAAAATACCCAGACATAAGCCTTGCAGGGCGGTATCAATATCATCGTATTCTGTGGTAAACCGACGCCACTAAGACTATGCCACCTACAGCATCATTCAGACATTCCCAAGTAACAACTCTAAGATACTTTTGATTTATTTAGGTTTTAAAAGGCTTTTTGGTTTTAAAATTACCTTAAGACAAACTAAAACTTCTTAAAGACCACTGATTCTTATGCAAAGGATTTAATGCACTCTTTAAATTAAAATAAAAAAACTGTTTGCTCCTAATGCCCTATTGATCTTATACTAGTTTTATAATACTCTTGACATTGGCAATTTTAAAACTAATTTGCCTTTTTAAAGAATTAAATAGCAAATTGGTTTTAAAACAATCCATTTTGGAACAAATGGTTTTAATCTTAAGCCTATATGCTCAATGAAATTCCACATTAAATCCTAAAACATAGTTTTTACTTTTTAAAGAGTAAATTAAGAATATTTTAAAGTTCAAAGGTTTTAATTTAGTCAATTTGATTAAAAGAAATGCCTGTTGGATTTTTTGATGACTTTATTAAAACTAATTCTATCCCCTCCATAATCGGAGAAAACACGCCATCTGCTCAATAAACTGATTGCTGATTTAGTGAACCAGTGCAGTCCGTGTACCTATTTTATGCATGAATGAAAACTAGAAGACATATTTCAAATGGAAAATATTAGTGATAAGTATTTTAAATTAAAACGAAGTCACCAAATCCAGCAATCACAAAACCGGCACAATTTTAAGGTTAGGATTTCATACGCGCGCCAGATCCCTTTAAATCAATAAGGCCACGAGTTTGAACATATTAAAGCAACTCAGTTTTGAAAGGAAGAGTAAATAAATGTCTGGGAGAGTAATTGTACTTAAAGTGGTAAATAAAACGCTATTTTAAGTCTTGTAAGATTTAAAATGTTCTATTAACTTGCAATCAGTTTTTATCTAGACCACGCCATTTTTTATATAAGATACAGACCCGCCATGATGAATATTTTCAATAACCAAAGAAAAAAATATTATTGAAATATATGCGCTTTACATCCTCTTAAATAACTGAAGGACGATGTGTCCAAACAGGCAATTTAATAAAAAAAATGCATTTGGATGTTTAGATGCAAAATAAAAATTGACGATATTTTTAAAAAATTGTTTAGATAATAAAAAAAAACATTATATTGGTGGCGCTCGAGTTATGTAGAAGTATTTTATTATATTTTGTCAGAAAAGTGCCATCCGTTGGTAATTTTTACCAGAATAGTTTGCATTTGAATATTATTTTTGATCAGCTTTATATGCGTTACGTTTAAAATATTACCACTCTGCCCCATTAGAGACTTGCCGTTGTTTTAACTATTTCACGCATAAAGTTGTCCGACTTTAAAACAAAATAAAATCCATTTAGGATTAATTATAATGATTCTCAAGCCAATTTAGTCTGCTGCAATTTTATTTTAAATGAAAAACGTTTTAATACATAAATTTAAGGTTGCCTTGAAGAACTCTTTAAGAATATGAAATTAAAACTAATGGTTTTTAATATAGTTTTAAAATTTAGTCTTCAAGACCCTTTTAGGATTGGCCCTTTTTTGGCTAGAAGATGCTTTATGGTGATCCTAAGCTTGTCTTGAAGATCATTTGGTTTTATTCGAAGTTTTATTGTATAATTTTAAAGCGACCTTGGAGATCTTAATAAAAGCATTAGTGTTACCTGGGTTTCCAATTCCAGTCTTGTAGGGCCAACATTCTCAGGTATGCTATCCAAGAGCCACATTTCACCTAAGCCTTCCAGACTTACTTCTATGTTCATGTATTCCTTCTTTGGGCCATCTTGTACAATATCGCAACACGATAGCCACACACACGAACGGTCGGAACTTTGTGTAATAGAAAGATCCAGTTTAGCATTTATAAATTTATTCATCATTTAAAATTTTTATTATTTTTTTTATAAAAACTATTATTTTAGGAACACACGGGTCAACTTTCGGCGGTAACCCCTTAGGTTCCAAGGTGGCAATAGCTTGTTTAGAAGTTTTAGAAGAAGAGAACCTAGCAGAAAACGCCTTTAAATTGGGCGAAATATTTAGGAGAGAATTAAGAAAAAAAACTTAGCAAACAAATCGTTATTGAAGTTAGAGGAAGGGGACTATTAAACGCCATAGTAATAAATAGAAGTGAGTGTATATTATTATTATATGAGAACAATTAAAATCAATGTTGAACTTTGTGTGCTTTAGATTATGCCGATGCATGGGACATTTGCCTGAGACTGAAAGTAAAAGGCCTCATAGCCAAACACACCCATGAAGACATCATTAGGTTTGCACCTCCACTAATTATCACTGAAGATCAATTAAAGGATTCCATTGACATAATCGTTAGAACTATCAACAGTATTGAAATTGATTAATCTCTTGTTTTAAATGTATGTATTAGGTGCCTTTTATTTTTTATATATTATATCATTTGTATTTTGTTTTTTGTTATGTAATAAATTTTTTTATGTATTTTTTTTTATGAAACAGTAAAAATTTTTTATTAAATAATGAATCTGAAACATCTAAAAGAAGGGGAAAACATATTATTCAGAAAGAACAAATTTATTATAAAGATGAAGACAGTAGGTAACAGCCCTTCTATTTACGTTGTGGTTGGTTAAGTCTCATCGAAAATGTTCTGCAACGATCCACTTTACCTATATCTAGAGCGTGGCAAATCAGACGGATTTCAGTAGCGTCCCATATGGATATCTACATTCCCGATAATTATGGCAGATGATGAAATAAGTAACATTGCTTACCTTTTGTGTGTTAATGACCGAGGACAATGGCTGAGATTGCGCATCAACGAACATTCGCACAAGTAACACAGTTTCTATGATTTCTCCTACTTTCTCCTCTTTTGTGGAGTAAACGTGTAAAGCGAAAAAGATTTTTCGACATCTACCGACATATTTGCAAACTTTCTAAATCACTTGTAGGATGTGCCTCATTAAGATACCGATTCATATTAGATAATGTTTCACATCTCACATTTTTATATAAAATGTCAATATACCCCTTAATTGCATACCAGGGTCATCTTTTTAGAGTTTGTAATTTATTTTGTACATTACGAATTATATGTGAATGTTATGTGTAGTAGTAGTAAAAAGTTGCTCCTGTTAATTTATGAATTTTACTGGTAAAAACTAAAAAACTAAAAAGTGTTTTACATCACTGTGTAGATAAACAATATGGGCTACTATTATATGCCTTTATCTCTACATGCAATGTTGCATAATTTGAGTTATTGAGACATTTCTAACTGGTGGTGTACATATCAAATTGGTTTTTTAAATAGCAAAAACCCTTATTTAAGAAAAAACTGAATGATAAATAGTCCTAAAACAAACAGGATTAATATTAAACCAGGTCCGGCTTCAACTATATTGACCCTTATGCAATTAAATCTAACACCTTTAAATAGTGACTACAATAGTAGCGTTACTAGGGATAGTATGAAATACCTGGATATAAACTACCATGGATTTTTTTTCCATTTGTAAATCTGAAGAGACGAAAACAGCATTGTGGCCATGTGATTCTTGTAACAGTAAGATTTATCAAAACTGTGCGAAACTAACAGCCCCAGAGGTAAAATGTCTAAAATTAAAAAACTTCGTACTTTATGTTTTTACTGTGAAGAATGTCAAGAAACCATAAAAAGGAAAAACTGCACCGACTGGAAACAAATATTTAATGAGACGAAGAATCAAATTGTAGAAGAAATTAAAAATAGCTCCAAATATAAAAAAATTGTTGATGATCAAACTCAAACAATCAATAAATTAATGAAGGAAATTAGACACTTAACTGAAAAAATGAAGCAATTTGAGAAACCACAAGTTGTTGTAGTGAATAAAATCGAAACAAAACTAGATGATATTCGAAATAAAATTACTGAAGTTAAAGAAAATCAGAAAGTAAGTTCCGAATCCTATGCGAATATTGTTAATAAAAAAAAACCAATTCTCGTTAAACCAAAAGATGACTCACACTCACAAAGTATTTAGTTTGTACACCTCAGATCTGCCTCTCTCAGTTTCGGACTGTTCAGTTCATCTCTACGCAGATGACACACAATTAATAAAAACGTTTAACCCGTCACAAGCAAGTCGCGATCTCCAGATCCGATTTGTGCAGAATATTACATTGGTCTAAGTCACATGGGCTAAGTTTAAATGCAAAAAAAAAGTTGTTACTTGATAATAGCAACAAACTATTAAAAATAAAGTTTGTATGTATAACTTTACGACAGTAAATATCAGAGGGAAATAATACCGCAAAACGAGTTTGCCAGAAACCTAGGTGTAATTTTTGACTCTAACTTAAATTTTGAATATCACATTACTAAAAAATTGGGACTGCTTTATATGGAATTGAAAACATCATACAAAATTTAAATTTTTACTTTCTGAAAAAATTAAATATATGTTGGTGGAATCTCTTCTTTACTCTCAGATAGATTATTGTCTCACAGTCAACGGCGGTTCGTGAGTCAAGAGATAGGGAGGTCAATTAGAAAATTTTACTGTATTACCTACCTTTTAAAGTGATTTAAATTCCAAGTCGATCCTCCGGTCTTTTTGAGATGCAAAGTGGTCAATTACTTTTTCATTAATGTCTTTTATCTTCTTTATTAATGCCCTTTCTATGGTAAGCATAGCTAAAGAAGATAACCTTTCCGGACCCATGGTATTTCTTAAAAATGTCTTTATTCTTTTTATGGTGGAAAAACAACGTCACTTTCGACGGTAGTCATAGGGAGAGTACACAAGATTTTTAACAGTTTGACACTTTCAGAAAAAGCATTTCACAAATTATTGTTAATAAAAAGCTGTAACAAAGCAACTGCACCTTCACTATTGGAAAAATCTTCTCGGCTATATAATACTTCTAATTCAGTTTTAAGTTTCAAATGATTTATGACTGGATACTCCGTTTTAACTAATTTAAACATATTTTGAGGAAAACTTTTTTTATAATCTTTAAATCGATCTGTGTAATAACTGAGATACTGCTAAATGATTACTGAAGCCAAACCTGTTTTTGATCTCAGATGTAATTATATCACAAACTTCTAATGAAATTCTCCTTTTTGATTCTTCCGTTTTACATCTCTGGGCAGACTGCATGGATGTCTCCTCCAAATAGTTATTCAAAATTTTATTTCTGATGTCTTCAATTTTACTATTAAAAACGCCAATACACTTATTTACTGTAATGACATCGATATTACATTTTTGTAATTGATTGAACAATATATCACAATGAGGCATAACTAAATGAAAAAAATTTAACCAGTAAAGAAAATGTTCATTTTGTAAATAGTTTTTTAAACCAATAGCTTGGTTTAGAGTGTTGTTTTCTGATTCTTTATCAATGATTTTTTCTAAACAATCTAATAATTCTGTTCGATAGGTATAAACAGTCTCTATGCACTTTGTATTAAAATTCCATCGCTTTAGGTAATCTCACCTTAACAACATTATCTAACACGGCTGTTCTTTTTGGCGATTTTCCAAAGAATGAAGAAAAGCTATGTAAATTAGCAAAAAAAAAATTTTATGCTTTTATCCTGACTTGATGCTTTTTGTAAAATTGAATTTAGTTGATGAGCGTAACAATGAATAAAATTTGCTGAAGGATAACTTTTTTTGATTAAAAATACCTATTAACTTCTTTTTTCTTATCAAGAGATGTTTGCTTTATCGTCATATTAGGTTTTAGACGGCCACCACCTTTGAATTTCACTCGGTCTTCATAACCCAACTTATGTCCATCTTTCATACAACACTCATATTTAATAGTAAACACCAAAAACACTGTTTTACTTAATTTCACGACAAGTAGAGATTTACTAATAAAATGTTCACAAATAAAAACATTAAAACAACGCTACAGAATTTTCCGACCAACGCGTACCTAGTTAGCATTAAGACTGCCGACTGGCGACTGCTCTACTAAACTTGCGTACGTTACTGTTTCCGTAAAATGTCAGGGACATTGTCCCCGCCAGTGTTTTCTGTCTTTTTTTGCTTTCTGACGATTCGCGCATAAGTCTATTTCACTATAATTCGTTGTAAATTCGGTCCGTAGCTAGCTTTGAGGACACGTTGTGGGATTGATCCAAGATTTTTTAAATTCTGTAAATGAATAATGTAATGAATATGAATGTAGAGGCTCGGTGCTCGGAGGGGATACGAAATCCTGCGATCTGGATATTTGAATAGTATTGTGCATAGAATGAACTAGAAACTTTCAATATATTTTTTTAAGAATATTAAATATATATATATATATATATATATATATATATATATATATATATATATATATATATATATATATATATATATATATATATATATATATATATATATATATATATATATATATATATATATATATATATATATATATATTATATATTTTTAAACTTCATAAAATGAATAGCTCTATTTTTTTATTTGTATGTGGGAGGTCATTGACCAAATGACGCTAGAAGAACCGCCAGTGCTCACAGTATATTACAATTTCCTCACCCTTGATTATAAAAGAAATTACAGTTAGCACAAAACTCTTATATTAAATTCGTATATTATGTAGGTAAATTTGAGCATATAACACCAATATATAGGCAAAATTCTTATCTAAAGATTGAATTTCGATTCAAGTTGCTGTTTGGGATATTTTTATTGAATGTTTATAGAAATAGCATACCCGAGTACATGTGGGACTATATAGTCTACAGGTAGGACTTACATAATTTAAATTTAAGAAATTTGGTAAGATTTGATATTCCTCACCATAGTACAAAAAAATTTGAAAGTTGTTTTGCATATTCCGCAGCAAAGCTACTAAATTCTGATAGCTATTTCAGTATGATACAAGGAAAGTCTTTAGTAAGCTTTAGGATAGCTTATAAGAGATATTTGTTAGAGTTGCAGAATAACTTAAATTAGTTTCCTTTATATTCTATACATTGTTGTAATTCTGTACATTATGTCAAGCCTCTGTGTAACAATTTTTTGTAGTTTTTTCATTGACACTAATCTTTTACAAGTAAATATGGTGATGTGGGCTCACCAGGGTTTATAACGCATGCTAAAACATTTATCCCATGATTTCCTTTTTGGGTCTGTGGTCTTGTCCACTGTTATCCAATTTTTTTTCTATACGATCAGCAGTTATTCTTGAAGGTAAATATCAGTTTGGCACATATTTTTCAAAATGCTCCAAACTGTTATTTCTTCAATATATGTAACGGAATATTACACACATATGTATATAGTCGCATAAAAATGCTGCATACAAAAACTCAGTTTTTTTTATTGTGTGTTGGAGATTTTGTCTTTTCTAGTTAGAAGGGTCTGTCGATACCTGTGTTACATTGCAAGAGATCGATGTGCCATTGCACTTTAGATCTTGAAATTTGTATATGTGCTTAAACATGTAAGATGCAAATCTTGTTATTTTTATCAGTTTATACGGTCGCGACAAAATACTTGTTTACGACAGATTGAAACACAGCTTGCAGAGATTTCAATTATATTTACTGCATCCGTGTTGCTTATATACTATGACCAGTGTAGATATAGCTAATTAAGTTGCAAATAAGATTGGTTTCTTAAAAAAGGTTAAGAGCTACATACCCCATAGCAACTACCATTGTGGTGTAAACCACAAATACGTCCTAGATTGGAATACCTTCCCCTACATGGGGTTTTACACCTAAAACTTCGTTAACAATTATGGACTCGATACAAAATTGAGTCATAAGAATGATTGGTCACCAGAGCTGTCAGGTACTTCAATTAAAAGAATTGAAATAGTAATTTAATTATTTTTAAGTAATTAAAATTATTTTAATTCAATTACTTTTTTGGACGCCTTAAAATAATTGGTATTTGAATTACTTTTGTAAAAGTAATTGTTGTTGGCAATTGTTTTATTGTTTTTGGTAATTGAAGTACTGAACAAATAATTCAATTCCTTTTTGGGTAATTCAATTCCTTTCAGATTACTTTAAAATAATTGAAATTGTATCGAAAATATTCCGAGAAAAATCGCAACGCGCTCGGCTTTAATAACTTGTCTGAGCTTGTCGTTAGACAGTATTTTCGTTTTCTTTCAGTTATCCAGTGCACTACACAGTATACAGTAGCTGTGATTGCAAGAAAACCATGTTTTTAATTATTTGTGTCCTTGTGTTTTTAATTCTTAAAAAGTTGCCTGGCAAGTTACGTAAATATTAAATAATAAATTTGTTCTTTACTATTTTTTAAATATTAATATATGTTATACATATATCTCCGATATTGGCAATATCTATTATTTTACCTATTTGATTTAATCAAATACCTATTAATATTAGTTACACTGACAACATTTTTTAATAATGATTGTAGAAACAAAATTTTTGCACAGAAATGCGTTTCACGTTGAACTCAAATATCGAATAAAAAATGTCTGTCTGTATGTATGTCTGTGTGTAGACCATTTCTTGTCAACACAATAATTTCTTTTAGACTTGAAAATTTTATTTTAAATTTAGTACCCATATATTATGTAAAATAGCTTGGTAGAATATTACCTACATACGTGTTTGATTGACCAAATAATTATTTAAAAATACATGTATATTGTGCCTCTTTTTTGGTAGGTATTTGAATTTCTTTTATTTTCAGTCGATATTTCAATTATTTTTTGGTAATTCAATTACATTCAAAGTAATTCAATTAAATAGAGTAATTGAAGTATAAGGTAAAGTAATTGAATTCCTTTACTTGAAAAAAATATATTATTTTCGACGAGTAATTGATACTTGAAGTAGGTACTGTGTAAAATGAGGAGTAATTGGTAATGGAAATATTTACTACTTTGATTGATAATTGGTAATTGATAATTCAATTACTTTTAATGGGTAATTGTGACAGCTCTGTTGGTCACCCAACCTTGCGTATTCACTTATCTTTCTGGGAATATTTCGTATTGTTGGTAAAAAACAAAGTTACAAGCAAAATATTGAACCTCAGATTTCAATTTTTTTTTATGCTTTTACAAAAATACGTGGCAGTACCCATATACTGAGGTTAGTAATAGGAAAAACAGACATTCCATTTCTATTTAGAATAGTAGGTATATATTTTAAATTGATTATAATTTTTTACATTTAGTCAACTGTTAACAAATATGTATAGCGTATTTAGTAATACTATGCTTCAACAGTCTTTAAAATTGTACATACATTTCATGGTGTTTTCTATGGCATGATAACTTCTTTGCATATTTATGGCTATTTTTTAATTTACATTTATTTACACATACAAATATTAAGGCAGCAAGTAAGCATGATCTTTTCTTTCATAATTAAGTACGTTACAAGTCAACATTTTTCTAAATATTTGAAAAAATGTAAAAACTGCTTGTACAAATAAAATTACATAAGCTACATCACATTTATTGACAAAAATATAAAATAAATATCTTTATAAAATTACCTAATAATGCACATTTTGATGTGATAAATTCGCTTACAAAAAATATATTTGGGCCCTACTAAACTTTACAACTAGCTAAGTACCTAAAAATAAAAATCACACAAATCTAGTTGTTAAAAAATGTGCCCAAAATTTCGCACACATTTCTTGAGCATTATATCTATATTCAGTCCAAAGCGTGGCATAACTAGCAACAACTAAACTAGGTAACGTCACCATGACACAAAATATTTGACGAATTAATTTTTTCTTTTATTCTCTTAGACTTTCTGACAGAATTTATACCATGTTTCCATATTTGTACACTACATAGGGAAGCAGTGTCGTTTGAATTCGTATATTCGGAGTAGAAGGGAGAGCATGGCATGGACTGCATGGGCTGTGGCAAATTCTAGTCATATTTTGTGTCATTTCCCAGTAAACATCAAAGTATGGGTCTTTACTGAGCTTTTACCGGGCCTTTACCGCAAATGCTGGCCGAATAAAGGCCTATACTTTGGTGTTTACTGGGTTCTGTGTTTTGCATCTAGAGGACTGCATGAACTTGACAATGCTCTCTTATGGACGCGTTTTGGGGGGGGGGGGGGGGAAAAAAAAAGGGGGGGGGGGGGGGGGGGGGGGGGGAGGGGACGCGCGAGGGAAAAAAAAAAAAAAGGGGGGAAAAAAAAACAGGGGGGGGGGGGGGGGGGCCACCGCGGCCGCGGGGGGGGGGCTGCGGGGGGGAGAAAAAAAAAAAAAAAAAGGTTTGGAAAAAATGGGGGGGGGGGGGGGGGAACTGGTTCCCCAAAACAACCGTTGGGCGAACTTGGTTTGCGCAATTTGTTCGCAGGTGTATGGGGGGCTTTATGGAGCGTTTTGACACGAAAGCAAGGTATACAACACTTCCCATGCAAGAAAAAATATTTTATAATCTATGTCATAAAAAAAACCGCTGCCAATTACTTGGGGATCAGAACTTCCTCACTGTAGTAAAACTCGATGTGTGGTGGAGTTTGTAATAAAAGTAATTTTTGATGTTTCAAAAAAGTCACATTAGTGGAATGTCACTAATATTTTTTTCAGACATTTAAAATTTTTAAGAAGTGTCAATCAAAATTCAAATTTTATGGTGTTACCAAAATGTTTACAAAATTTTAATTTATAGCTTCATTTAAACATTTGAACACAATATTATAATGGGTTTGTATAACAGATCTGATTTATAATCTTTCATTACGAATAAATTTTTTTGTAAAGTTAGAAATAGAAATGTTGGGGCTTGGTAGACCCCGCTCCAGGGGACCGATTTTGCTCATCAACGAAATCAATCTCTTCCCTTTGACTTCTAGAATGTGTACCAAATTTGAAGGCTTACTCTCAAAAACTGTAGCTGCTTCCGCAAACCACACAGACAACACACACACACAACGACAGACAAAAATTTTTTTGTCTGAAATTTTGTGTATCGTCATAATTCGTCGAGATTCGCCCAGAAATGCAATAAAAATTTTCAAAATTTTTTTTTATGAATAACCTTTTTCACTGTGGCGTGAGGAAGTAACTATAGAAACAAAGACAGGGAAAAAAAAAATATACTTTTTCCTCAAGGAAATACTGACTATTCACTGGCTTTAAGCATCTGCACAATCTAGCAACTTCAAATTTTAACCTTCCTTCTAATATACTACATAACCTTAATAATTTTGCACTAGCAATTTAAGTGACTCAGCCAATGGAGCTACCTTGGCCAGTGTGTGTTAATGCTATAAAGAAATTAGTAACTGCCTCCAAGCTACTAAACTCAGCACTTGCAGTTCTGAGAAAACAAAAGGTGTTGGGTGCTGAAAGTTGTGTTAGCAACAAACACTGAAATTTATAAAAGAACTATACTTAAAAACACGAAATTCACTAGTTGTAAATAACTAGTTACTAAACAAATTTTTTTGTAAAAACTCATACCAAATTTGAGAAAATACAATTGATTATTTAGGTCAAGGAGACGTTACCTATTTTAGCGTTTGAAGTTACTAAAGTCATGGTATAAAAGTTTAAACATGGAGACACAAAATTCGCTATTAGTTAAAAACATCCTGTAATACTTTTTGTTAGAAATACCTAAAAAAGTATAAGCCAACATCTGGTTAGTATTAATCTTTATAATTTAGCAACAGTATTAAGTTTTCTATTCGAATTTGTGTTTGATACAAAAATGCCATTAAAAACTTTTCAGATATCAGTAGGTCGCGTGCGTTGACGTCACAGCTGTTGAAACCGTAGGAAAACAATTGGTGTGATCTCCCAACTGAACATGTTTTTTAAGTGTATTTTGCGGTCTTAAAAACTTTTTTGGTTATTTAATGTCTAATACAATTCTTACTGATTTATTTCCTTAATTCTGTGTGCCCAAGATAGAGATGAATTTGTATTTTATGGAATTGATGTACAGGCTATGTACATGGAAAAAGTGCCATTGGAGGTAAGTTCGGGATACGCACTCTTTTACCACTAGAGCGCCAATATCGTGGTTTTGCGTTTGGAGTGAATAGTACAATATTTTTGTCGTTTGGGTATTGCGGAGTGGCGTGAAAGGAGCTCACTCGAAAAGTCCCATCTCGTAAGGTGGAACTTGAAGAGTGGGCATGCGCCATTAATGGTTGAATTAACTTTGACCAAGGAAATTTAACGTTAGAAATGATTTTTTTCGAAAATGCTCTCTTTATTCGATTAATGATCCTCTAAGATCATTTTTCAAGCAAAGTGGATTATCGCAAAAATTCCGTTCATTCTCTAAACAAATAAAATGAAACTTTTAACTACTGAAAAGCACAAAACATCTAAAGTTCTTAAA
This sequence comes from Rhamnusium bicolor, assembly GCA_029963845.1. Taxonomy (NCBI): domain Eukaryota; kingdom Metazoa; phylum Arthropoda; class Insecta; order Coleoptera; family Cerambycidae; genus Rhamnusium; species Rhamnusium bicolor. The sequence goes on along the minus strand of JANEYF010005385.1, from coordinate 164,050 downwards.
CACACAACTATTTATTTAAACTGTTTAAGTTGAAAAGATGATAAAATATTGTTTTGACTTCTGTTTTGACAGTTGGAGTATTTCCTGTTTGTGTATAATCATTTGCTCTCTTTACTCTACCACCACGTGATCAAAATCCACTCCTATGCCACTTCAATACCAGGTGTAATAAGCGAACCCTGCTCAACTACAAATACTGGTGTATTTCCAAATATTACACAAGAATATTGTCAAATATATAGTTTTGAGCGTAGCGCTTACACAAAAGAAGAGTCTAAGGCATTCAAAAGGCTTAACACACATAACGAGTTCATTTGTGGTTAGGTGAAGGAAATCCTATGTAAGGAACTTCCCACTAAAAAGCTTGTTGCAAAGGTAAGAATAAGTTATCAATTACCAGGCGTATCATTCCTTGTTAGCTGTTTTATAAATTGTACTTTTAATGCTCACAAAGATGTAAATATTTTGAGATCCCTATTTTGTATAATACAGGTCCACAAAAACACATATGAAAAATAACAAATTTAATGATTCTGTGGAAAAATGTTAATCAATTACCGTAAAACATGAACAGATAACGTTTTCTTCTCTTAAGTTCTGATAACTGTGACGTCACGCGCACGCGCTTTAAGTGTCAATATGTCAAACTATATCTACAAAAAGTAAAAGTAGTAGTTACTGGCTCTTCCAGTAATATCTTCATAATTGAACTTTTCTGGCTAAAAGTATATCCCAACAAATCATACTCTTGGTCTGGTGCAAATAATGTAAAAAAGTATCTAAAAAAAAATCAGAATAACATTTGATAGGACATGACCTAACACAAACTCGCCGACATAAATTAAAATAAAAGACGATTTATTGGAACATTCTAAACCATAATAAATACTGTTTAGTAGTATAGCTTGTATTGGGCCTTGAAACTTTTTGTAAATACTCCACCAGTAAATGGTTCGTTTGTTCATGAAGTGCTGACAATTTCCGATAAAAAACTACCTCAACATGGAAACTAAAATCATCATGGCCCATATGAGGGCGCTGCGATGAGACGAGTAATGATCAACTAATTCATGGTTTGTTTATATTCATTTGTGGATACACAAATATACAAGTTGTACTTATATCGCTTATGCGGCTATGTGATAAAGTGCGATAGAAGCGATACATGACTCCTTTCTTAACAGTATCCGTGTACCCGCCAGACATACACCAACCAGCATATTACATAAATTGAAAGTTGGTAAGTAAATTCAGTTGGTTTAACTATTTTGCACTATTTTTTGTTTATTTATGGGAATATCTAACCTAACAATTTCTTACCATTATTATGTTTGTTACAGCAGTTGTTAGACACGTTTTCAAACCATCCTCAACATGCGCAAAACGAAATTGGCGTTCCAGCAGACGGTAATCGTAGCATTCTGTCCACTAGTTCAATGTTCCAGCAAGTCAATTGATTAGTCTCTAACGGATTTCAAGGTTTAAGAATTCGCGTATTCTCCACGGATTTTAGCCTGGTGATGCGTAGTTCAATTATAAAATGTTTAAATTATGAACGTATTTGTGAATAACCTAACTTTCTGTGGTAGCATTCTCTAGATTGCATAAAGATATAAATAATGCACTCCATCTTCTAAAATTATTGTTCTGGGGAATCTAATAAAATTTGATTCAAAATTATTGCAAAAACAGGTCTATCGGTTATTTATAAATGTCATGCGGGGAACTGCGAAAAAAGGCAGGAAGCAAAAATTTCGTTTCAGCAGTATAAATTGCCAAATAATCCCCGACTTGTTGATATTTAGACATGCGCATTCAAAAAGTTCATCAAACCGATTGCGACTTACTGCTGGAACTAAACTATTATAACTTGTAATGTATTTGTATGTCTTATAGCACTCTGGCTTGAAATTGACAAGCATTGCCGAAGTTAATGCTTTTCCCTCAATAATGCCTTCTTAAAATGCTTTTCCTCTACCTATTTCCTCCACGACATCACAGCTGTTGGTGGTAAAGGGGGGGGCCATAAAGCAGGAAAATGTTCGAGTGTGCATGATTAAAAATACTCCGTACGTGAGCATGCGTGACGTGATTTTCATCATGTTACGTATTGTGGAGCGCGCAATCGTGCATACACACTTTCACATTACAGGATCAATATTACCACTCACATATGCAATGAATTTCTTTCGTTAAAACTTATTGTGTTACGATGTTGCAATTGTGAGTCGACCAAATTATGTGGAGTAAAATTAAGAGAATTTAAAGATAAAGATAAAATAAAAATAACAAACGTAAAATTTGATCAAACGAATGTAAACAAGGAGCATTACTTTTCGTCAGTAAGATATTTAGCCACCAGGAGGCTTAAATTATCATTTAAAATTGTGTTAAAATCCCTCTACAGTCTACCAACCTAAAGACGATTTAACACCAGGCCTAGGGTGAGATTTGTTCTTGACATTGTTGTCTATAAAAACTGAAATACTTAATACTGCACTTGCTTTACACTATATTTTTTCTCGTTAATTAAATGTATGGCAACAATAAATCTTTATATTTTTTAATAGAGAGCTATGAATCACATTTTTTTAGTTCGTATATGATTTTCGTAAAATTATAACATAAAAAATAAAATAAAATTATAATCTCAAATGCGAAAATAATAAAAAAATTCTATTTAAAATCACGTTGCATGAAATATGAGTATACAATAAAATTTGTACCTTGGAACTTGAACGTTTAACACATTTAAGCAAAAGTTTACCAAAACAAGTAAACTTTTATGCTTGCTTAAGCTCTGGATATAGGCTTACATAAACATTTTCTTCCTAACAACTAACAGGTCGGCTCATTTGTCCACGATTATAATATTAAAGTAATTTGCATTGATTAATCTTTTTTCGACTGAATAAACAGTATCGAGGCGTTGTCAAATGAATAAACTGATGATTTTATGAAAATTGTTTTGAGGAATGATGTTTAATACATTTCAAGGAATGACTTTTTCAAATATTATTATTATTAGTAGTAATTTCCTCACCTTAAATCTTGTTTTAAATATTTTTAATCTTGTTGAAGTTGAACAACTGATATTAGAATAAACCACTCGGCATTGCTTCATGATTTTTCATGGCAATGGACCCGAAGAGTGTCATCATTTCCTGCTAATTCACCAATGGCAACATTTGAATGTTTCCAGATAAACAGGTGGCTAAGTTTTTTCTGGTTTTTTGTTGTTCTGCATTTACAATATAAAAATTCTAAATGGATTAATTAACTATTTATTTTTAAAATTTTAAGTTATTCTGTTTATAAATTTGCGATAGAAACAATCATTTCGGCAAACTATCACCACTTTACATATAAACTTGCATCATTATCATTGTATATGATTGTCGCAGTCATATAGTTTTGTTTGGAAACTATTCTGTCAAATTACGTCACAACTTTCCAGGTCCATTGCTCTCGTAAAATTGCTAAGCAACAAGATCATGCAGAAATAAAATTTATCTGATTAAATTGCATTCATTTATGTTATTATCTTTCGATAGCTCTATATTTCTCAAAACCTCATAAAACCTACTCAATGCTAATTACTTTAACTCCAAACCAAAACCGAACTTTAAAATTACAACTATACAGTCGTTTCCACATCGTCACTTAAGTGGTCGAAATTCTCATGGCTATGTGAAGCCCTTCGTCGTTGTCTAATATCACTAACATATGAGTTAATCTCTGAATCAGAAAGGCAAGGGCTGGCGTGTGCCGTACCATACAAGTTACGTGTCCTCTTGGGCTCTGGCCCTCTTCTAATCTGCTGATACAGCTCATCTAAATCACTAACGGATATGCTACTGGTCCTACTCTGACCGTCTCCTTTGCCAGATCTCAGATCATGAGAAGGGTTGATGTATATTCTAGGAGTAGATGCTCCACATAAGGAAGAATCAATAATACCAAAATTAAGCCCAGAGCGCTCGATCTTTGGCTTGTTTTTTTCTATAACACGCATCTTGGCAAGGCTTTTGGAAAAATTCATTGTGTATGGTACTATCACTGTGTAGGTCGTTTATTTGGCAATAATTGGGATCATTCTCTGTAAGAATACTCAAAGGACTATTTTCACGACGTACAGAAGGTACAGCTTCACTAGTTGCGGTCATAAAGCTTTCCTGATTAGGCAACAAGTTCTTGTCAGGGCTGGTTTTGTCTAGTATAGAGTCAGAAATAGTCTCAGAACTATAATCTAAAGTGCACTGTTGAGAAACTGACCTCATGTTGTTGTCAATTCTCTCCGATTGAGACTTACTAGGGTTGCTGTGTTTTTTCTTGGCTTTATGCCTGGATAATTCCTTTTTCCGTAGCCTCTTGGCATTCATAACTATGTTTTCCACTGGAACGTTGCTCACAGAGTTAAACTCCTCTGCGCTGTCAGAAAATATGTTGGGATTCTTCTGTTGAATGTTACGTATATGCTCCACATGAATATTTGTATTATTCACCTTCGAGTTCGTACCAAACATATTCTGTTCAGTATTGTTCTTAATCTTCAACCTCGGCTCCGAAAATACCGAGGCAGTATCACTATTTATATCTCTTGGAGGTTTAGTTAAATTATTTTTTCTTCATCATATTTCTTTTCTGTCTCTTAAAGAATTTTCTTGCAACGGTGCTTTGGTGGGGATTATAGAACACTTCTGCGGCATTTGTGGGGTTTTCTATAATATTTGGGATTATATTAGACCTATACTGTGCCCTATGCAGCACAACTAAGTTAACATTATTAATTTTGGCCCCTTGATGGTCTCCACTGAAACTCCCATTTAAGTCAACGGCACCTTTTAAAATGTTACTCATGTGTGAATTGGATTTGGTATGACTGGAACTCCTACTAGTTGATCTGGAAATGATCTGACTTTCTATGTTGCTTACGGGTGGCAGCGGCAATGGTTGAATTTGTATTTGAGGTACAGGTGGTGTGGCATCAGAGACATTTCTTGTACGAAAGCAACTGCGTTTTCGCCTCATCCACCTCGTCATTACAACCCACTGTGTACGCACATCGTTACGTGCTATACAGTAGAAGAATAACGTAAAAGCGCTTAGAGTAGTTGCTAATATAGCAAATGCAATGCTGAACAAGTCCTCCTCATATGAAACTATGTGAAATGGTGGAAGAGTAGCAAAAGCGGAGCTAAGCCAGGTCATTACGTATATAAAAAAAGAATATTATGTACGCTTTTAGTTGAGCAGACGGAGCATGCTCAGGGTCTTCGACCTCACTTGACGCTGTTTTTGTCGAAATGCTTCGTACACTTCTGGTTTCTACATTAGGAAAATTAGGCTCGAGTAAATCTAAGTCAACATGTTCCGTTGCTTGAGTGCCCTCGCTCAGATGGCCGTTAGTGTCCAAGTTATATATCGCGCACCTTATCAATAAAAAGAATATACACAGAAAAACGGTGAGAATAGTAAAAGGTATTAACAAGGCACTTAAAGCTGGCCCTGTTCTTAAGAAACAATGACTGGGTGAGGCGTATTCATTCATATTTATCGCAGCTGATAAACCACAAATTATCAAACCTATCCCCCAACCCACTAAATACAAACCTAATATAGGTTTTTGAACAGGCTGGTCGGAAGGTAAGTCATCGTCTTGCAAGCCAATTATATCATTTTTGCTCAAACGCTTGTACATGCAGTTGACGCCGACGCACATCCATAACAGCGAACAGAGAGTGAAGTAGTGCAGAATCATACCTACCACCTGGCAAACTTTAATATCTTCAGTTTGATAAATGCCGAACACGTACATGAAACACAGGAGCGAAATCGTTATCCAAGTGTTTATCAAGGAATGCTTGGCTTTCTTTGGCATCTGAATTGTCGCATAACTCAACAAATAGGTCATTATAACCACCAAGAAACAAGTCATCAAAATAAAACTACCGACATATATGGCAGGATGGGGCAATTTAAATATAGCACCACTCTGACTGGATTGAAGGTAGGTAATGTCTTGCAGCAAGCCGTAGTAGCCAAAGTTGTCACAGGAGAAGACCAAATGGTCTTGCAGCTCATGACTAAACTGACAGCCATCAGAAGACCAACTACCTGTACCGTTATTTAAATGTGGATCCCACCAAACAGGAGTAAATGGTGTTACTTCATATACAGTTGTGGATGGCGTCCTCAGCATTATAAAAACAGGGTCCGATAGATTTTTCACTGCCATATCCACTAAAAAATATATATATATACATATAGCTCAGCATAATTATATTATTAATACGTACCCAATTTGGCTCCTACGACGGGAGACGTGACATCTTCTCGATTTTTCCTCGATTCATCAATTGGAAACAGTTTACTTGTAGAGTACATAGCAACTAAAATGTTATAAACTTTGCTAGTCAATATGATTTCCTGTTCCTCTTGTAGTTGTTGAAATAAACTTTCTGGAATGGTAATCGAGGCTTCGGTTATTTTTCCTTTCAAACTGGATGTGTCCTGCTGATTATTAGAAACGCACGTAAAGATGGAGTCTTTGCGGTTGTTCGGGTTGATGTACCAAGTGCACTTCATTCCCAAAAACCCTCTTTTTTTACCGGAAATACTTCTAATGCCATGTTACTCTGAAAAAAATAAATAAATTTGATCACATTATAAAACGATGTATGACTGGACACACCTTGTGCAGGATTGAAGAAGTGCTGAGCAATGCCAAGCTTTCTGTAGCATTTACCATCCTCATACAGCTACCAGAGGATAACTCTGCATCTCTTAAATAAAACCTTGGAAGTTCCAACAAATTATTTGCAACGTCCATTAAAATACTACCAATAGTGTCGATATGTTCGAGTGGTGCATACTTAATATAACTTTCTATTGTTTTTACCGCATAGACCAAATCCATAACGTCCTTAAAAATAGTACGGTTCAAAGTATAATTCCTAAAATGTTTAGCACTTTCTTCTATGCTAGAGTTAACCTTGGAAAACTGTTCTAAAATCCTTGTCGTATCAGAGATATAGGAGCACATAGATGTATTTAAATTAGTCCACTTTCCCTCTTCTGAGCATACATAGGACACCTTCTTAACGTCATAATTTAAGTTTAATGGTTCGCACGGCATCATCACTGTATGATTAACGATTGTTCTAGGCCAATTGTATGTACCCTTATTGTTAGACGTCATAGTAATTGGACAATATTTCGTATCGTCTGATATAACCACGATTGTTATTCCTTTTGAATGATTACCCTGCATTGACAAAAATAGGCAGTTCCATATACCAGTATGGTTTTTTTTCAACACAGAAATTGTAAGGGTACTTCCTATTCGTCCCGCTTGGTATAATTTGGTTTTCTATCCTCAGATCTGTAAAGTACAACTTTGGATCAGAATCAAGCCAAGTCCACTCTATTCTTGATCTCATAGGCTCCTCATAGGAGTCTGATATGCTGGGAGCATGACATTGTATAGTCAAAGCATCTCCTTCGAACACAACTTGGTTTTCGCTTGGTTTCAATTCAACGATTGGCAGCCCACTATTACCTGCTGGAGATTTACAATGAATGTCGTCCCCAATTTTCAGCTTACGTAAAAGGTGGCCCTTGAATAACGTTGGTGAACTACACTTTGGATTAGATATCAGTTTTACCGAATATTTCTGACTCCAATCCAAGAGCCATAATAGGCCACAGTCACATATTAGTGGATTGCTTGATATGTCTCTAAAAAATGAAAAGAAAGTTTTCTAGAAACCATAGTAGAAGTACATAAAAATTCTGTTGATCATAATATGCAATATCAGTAGGAACTTACAATTGTTTTAAATGTTCTAAAGGATCAAAGGTTCCAAGAGTTATAGAAGCTATCTGATTCTGATTTAATTTCAACCTATCCAAATGTTTTAAATTGTGGAAAGCCAACAAGTCGATGTGTTTGATATTATTTACAGATATGTCGAAGTTTTCTCAAATTAGGCACCTCAGTAAATTGGTGTTCATGTAGCTCAATAAGTTGGTTCCTGCTAATGTCCCTATAAAGTGAGATTTACTTAATATTAGACTGGTAAAGTATATCACCAACTAAACTTACAACTTCTGAAGTGCTATGAGCTCTACCTTGGGTGAAAATGATTTTAAATTGTTGTCAGACAGATTTCTAAAACAAAGAAGGTTTAAATAACAAAACAATAAATTATAACTTAGAACTTACAACTGAACAAGTTCACTGGCTATATTCAACAACTCCAATTCATCCAAATGTAAAATTTTCTCTGTTTCACCACATTTCATTTTCAAGTAATTTGCACCATCTTTCTGAGTATTTCTTTTACATATACATTTATGGGGACATTCATCTTCCGTTGCCCATATATTGATGATAAAAAATAGTAGAGTAAACCACAATAAAACTGAGCTCATTTTACACTTAATAGGTATAAACAGAAATCATTTCAATAGGTTTTCTGTGTTTATACAAGATTGATTAAAAATATACATAGCACAATTACAGACGTCGATTAAGACTCACAAGTAACTTCAAAAACACTTTCCAACATCACGACCAAATTAAAAACACTTTAACACATGTTTTCCGCTAAATAAATCGAATTTTCTATAATTTAGTAAAAAAGGCATTGTTTTTTGACATATACAAATAAAACAGAAGCCATTTTGAAATATGAATAATAATTTAGGGAAATTTGCTATTTACAAATACCAATTTTCTATATAGGAATCCACTTTACCGTCATTTCATCACTATTTAATGTCAACCTTCCACCATAGAACTTTATTTTATCGTCGAAGATGTCAACCGTCAATTTGCCAAATGATTCTAAACTAAACAGCAACGATTTTAAACTAGTTTGTTACAAAAGAAGAGGGACGAAATTAAAACCTAAATCGATTCATCAGAATCCAATTTTACAATGTGCTGATTTACCATTCGTGAAGGAGGCTAGTATAAGGTATTTTATTAATCTAAAGTTGTGACCTGTTTAACCTCAATTTATTTTAGGCGAATTTTAGAAGCCAAGTTAGAACTATCCACAACCGATCTGTTTGATTCTGTAAACGCTTCCCTTCAAGAAGGCTTATCTTCCTTAGAAAACCCAATTTTATCTGAAATCATTTGTTTAGGCCTGGGCAAAATTGGTGAGTGTACTATAGCACGTTATCAGTTTGCATTGTTACTCTGTTTAAAAGAGTTATATAAGGTGGATGTTTGTGTTTACGATCCTATTTTTAAAGAGGACGATCAGACCATATTGAATCATTTTAATATCAAAGTTCTAAAGGATAATTTGGAAGGAAAGTATAAAATTCAAGATAAAAAAACAACGGTGTTTTATTTGCCACATTGCCCCAGCCAGCTGTCGAATAACTTGCTTTGGGCCAATTGGGGATTAGATTTAAATTACTGTGTAATTATAGCAAATAGTTTCAATAAAATTATTGAGAGTTGTTCTACGAAAACTCTTAAAGAAAACAGCGAGTATATCTTAAAGATTTCACCATATGTTTTAGAGCTAGCTGTGATAAATAGTTTTAAATTTTATGAGGTATTTAATGATACAGCTATTCATGTATTTCCAAAATTAAATTTAATAGCCCCAGATTTATGGGAGTTTTGTCCAGAACCAAAATATTCAGACGAAGATACAGAATTTGTTACAAATACCCTAAATAAATTGTTAATTTGAAATTGTTTCTTCAGAATTTTGAAAAAAATGGCAGGAAAAATGACCATTTTAAGACAAATAATTTCTGAATTACGTTATACGCTACCCGAGGGCAATTTAAAAAAACAATTTGGCTCTGCAATATATTTTGGGTCAGTTTAAAAAATACAAAACCACCGATCAACAACTCTGCAAAGCCAGGGAAGAAATGGAATTTATGGCAAAAACTTACGCCTGCTATTTGAAGAGCACACGCCTTCAGCAAGAAATTCAAACTGAATTTCATGGAAAGGGAGAGCGATCTGTTAAAGAAACTGCCACAATGGTGGGATTTAAGTTGCCACATGATCCTAAGTAAACATTATGTACTTAAAATTCCTAAGTAAAAAATGTAAATAGTACCCTAAATAAATATACTTATATCTATGTAGTTATTCAAAATAAAAATGTTAACAATTTTTTGTTTATTTTGAGCATGAATCACAATGCAATTTTGGTGTTTTATCTGTTTGTAGATACAGAGATAGCCAGCGAGTATTTTCGAATTCAGAATTCATTTTGTAATGTTGAATAAGCTCTATAAAAATTTATTCTGTTCAACATAAATGATTACATCAAAACGAAAATTAGGTTAGTTTTTAAATAAGTTTCTATTTCCATGAAAAAGCATATACAAAAGTAAATCTAGTGTTTGTACTCTTTTTCAAGATGTTTAGCTATCGTACTGAGTTGTATATTATATGTTCCTTCATAGATACTTCCAATTTTAACATCCCTATAAAACTTTTCTTGAATAAAATCTTTAGTAAAACCAACTCCACCCATCCAGTCAATACATTTTATACAAGTTTGTTGAGCAACCTCAGCTGCGTAATACTTAGCCATGGCTGCCTGTTTCACGAATGGAAGCCCTGCTTCAACAAGTCGGGCCGCATTGTAAGTGAGAAGCCGAGCACACTCTATTTGAGTCGCAATTTGAGATATTTGATGTTGCATAGACTACAAGACATAGAATATAAATTTAATAACATGTTTTTGGCTTGTTTTACCTGAAAACTAAAAATTGGTTTTCCAAACTGTGTTCTTTCTAATGTGTATGGAATAGTGGCATCAAAACAGCCCTGAGCTAACCCTATCATTTGGGAAGCGATTCCTATTCTTCCCTCATTTAAAAAATCCTGCAGCAATTTTGTAGCCTTGACCCAAATGCCCCAGTATTGCACTTTCTGGTACTCGGACATTGTCCAAATTTACCATGCAAGTACCTGATGCACAGATTCCTAGTTTTTTTCTCAGGTTTTGTTATGCTTAAACCCGGCCTATCTCGATCTACAAGGAAACATGTTATTCCTCGATAACCCTAAAAATACAATATGATAGTTTTGTATTCCCAGTCTATAACATTTATGCTAGAAGCAGTTAGATGAAAATTACAAAAAAATACTGATTTATGCTGTGGTATAGCAACTAAATTTATATTTAATATGATGATATATATGTATAGTTATAATTTGGTAACAATAATGTTTATAATTTGATATTGCTTAATCTAACAATGGACTTCAAGCAAAACACATTTGCATATAATAATGGTTTTATCTTAAATCTGAAGCACAACTCTAGATATATACATTTGAATTTATGTAAATTTTGTCAAATTAAAAAAAGTTTGTATAGAAAATTTTTTATTAAATAATAGGTACAAACCTCTGTAGGGTTGGCATTGGCCATAACTAAAAATAAACCTGCTATATCAGAATTTGAAATCCACATTTTAGAACCATTTAAAATATAATCAGTACCGTCTTTTTTTGCTGTGGTCCTTAAAGCAAAGGCATCAGTCCCAGAAGTAGTTTCTGATAGAGCAAAGCTGCTACTCTAAAATGTTAAGTTTATTAATCAAGGACTATAACCAGGATATATCTCATTGGTATTAGTAATTACAAAAAATATGTATTTTTGTAATACACACAAAAGGAGATTTCCCGAATTTTTATAAAACTATAACATTTTATAAACTATTTTAAATGACATACTGTGTCTGTAGCAAGTCGAGGTAAGTATTTTTCTTTTTGTTCGTCGGTTCCTAATTTTTTTATCACAGCATTAACCAACGTATTATGTATATCTACTAAAACTGATACTGCAGGATCCACTTTCGCTATCTCTTCTATAGTAAGAATGGTGGTCATAAAATTACACCCTGCTCCTCCATAATGTGGGTCTATTTCTATACCCATAAGCTATAAAATAATATTAATAATAGCACATAGAGCCTAGAAAACATTATTATCTTCATCGACTTATTATTCCAGTATCATATTGGGAACTGTATTTTTTAGATGGGTCAGGCATATATAAGAATTATTCATGTGGTGGAAACAGCAATAGAATTTAGTCGTTACAACAAGGTAACTTTGTCAATTTGCCATATTTTTACAAAATTATACTGTTTTCTAATTTCGAATGGCGATACAAAAAATTTTGTATATAACTCGAGACTAAAATGTGTTTTTTTTTACTCGTGTGGTTTATAGCACTCGCCTGTGGCTCGTACTATAAGCGCCCCACTTGTAAAAAAAAAAGCACCATTTTAGCCATATTATATAAAATACTACATATTTTTCATGAATATTTTTTAAATATCTGTTTAAAGAAAATTAACATCTTTAAAAATTTCATGGTACATTCTAAACGATTTTCGACACTAACATATTATGTTAGTGAATTTTCTTTGCCAAAGTAATCGAAAATTTATACATGATGATTCAGTTTTTAATCCCCAAACATATAGCATATCAGGGCTTGAAATACTGACAAATTATAATGTGTTTATATGTTTATAAAACCAAGTACACACACAAATTTAGATAGCAATTCGCCCTAAATATATCGTATTTTTATCTGGTATTGTTCTTAGAAAAATAAAGCTATGTTAAATAATAAATACGTTAATGGATTAACAAAATGCTCGTTATTTTATTATTATTATTATTAATTTTTCATGACTTCTAGTATTTTACACTAACTTTTATTAGACTGTTGTTCTTACAAACATTTTCAAATAATAATTTTCTTTTTAAATTGAATGTAGACCAAGAAGATTTTTTTTTCATTTCTTCAGTGGCGTAGCAAATATTTGTAAAAATGGGGACACCGAACCCAATTTCGGCGCTAATTGATTACGAAAAATAACCAGTTGTTATGACGCACATTATACATTTTTATGCCGAGTTTTTAAATATGACATTTAAAAAAATAACTAAACCGTTAGTTAAGTTAATAAACAAACACAAAAAAATAATTACTTCCCGTATCTCCGGGGCATATGTATGACGACATTTTTTGCTTAGTTTCAAGTCCCGAATCGAATCTGTATGTTGGTTTAAAAACCGATTCACCCTGTACATCTTCTCCAAAATGAAGTCCTTAAATTTGGAAAAGACAAACTTAAGTGCACATTTATGAAATTAAAAAATTAGAATTGATTTCTAATTTTTCTTTTTATCATTAAAAAACAATTTTTTATTATATTTCCTCATGGTAACTTTAAATGCATAATTACCAAATCACACTATTAAAAATCTATTTGTGGAGTCCTCTAATGTGGAACAGTTTGCATATTTTAAGAAAAAATTGATATTTACCCCATTTTCAAACAGCATTTTGATTACGGATTCTTTCAATTTTCCTTCATTTTCCATTTCTCGAACATACGGTCTTATTTGTTCATGCGCCAATCTGGCCACTAGGAAAAATGTTACGTAAGTATCTAGATGTATTCAAAAATATCTGGTGCAGACCTGGCAAACAATGAAAACCCCGAGACGTCTCATGCAGCCCAATTTTTTGCGTTTTGTTTTTTGTTACGCGATTCTGAGTAAGGTTTAAATTTGAAATAAAATTGGTGTGTTGAAGGTGAATATTTTCAACTGACCTGGTGCAAAAGAAACGCGTTCACTGCTTATAGGCTACGCCTTGAGTTTTTCTAAGTTTATAGGATATTCTAAAAACAGCTTACTTAAAAATTGGCCAGTCCTCAAAGAAATAATAACTTAAAGTTAAATTAACGGTTAACATAAGAACATTTTTGGTGATCTCATGTTTATCCTACTATCAGTAGTGGATTTATATATAGGCCCTTAACTCTGAGGCTCCAAGGGTGCCAAACTCAAACAGGTACCACTGATTGCACAAATGTAAAATAAATGAATTAACAAATACGAAAAAATTCGTTTTATGGATCCGAGGCAGATTTAATATGTATTAAATTTGTGTCCCAAATTTCTCAGTCGTTGAAGGTAGTCGGGTATTTCACGTCACGTGTCGTATAATCTCTTGTATCGTTGTTTGTTGGTTTGAATCGTTACATCCACTCAACGCTTCTACTCTTAAATGTCACTTTTGATAAAGTCGTGGTGTGTATAGTTTTAAGGTACGTCCCCATGGTCCGGAAATCCGGAACGGAACTCTCAATTTGCAGTGATTTGATTGGTTTTCGGCATTGTGGGATTCGGTCTAAGCAATCAAAACGCTTGAATTTGTCATGTTAAAAACCTCGCCTCTGGATCCTTTTTGGTGCCATTAAGCCAGGACCAAGAGGACGTACGACGTTTACGCCGCCTCTAAATAATTGTAGCAGAACATTATTGCGCATGAGATCGTTCACACGTGTGGCAGGTAAATTGCCAGCTTTACGTTTTAAATTCATTTGCACTTCCAACAACTGCTAAACTAAATGCGAACTCGACGATACATGTGAAAAGGAGCAAGAGTTTAGTGACATCACCAAAAGTGGCCCATGTGAAAGGGCCCCTACTCTACAGGTGCGTCCAAACATGTAACAAAAGCCCGTCGCGAACTAAATTGTAGCGGCGAGGTTCGCGGCGATGTTCGCGACGATTGTGTCATGTTGAATTTGATTTTGTATTGTTTTAGAATTATTTGTGAAGTAGTGAAGTAAAGATGGAAGTTGCTGCGGCGGCTTACATAGTGGTAGACCATTTATTAAGAAAGAAACAAAAAAAAGACGATAGGTACTAGCAAAAACAGTTATATTCGAGGATGCAATATTAGTGTGGGAATAATTGAAAATTTCAACAAATTATATATACGGAAATTTTACAAGAATGTCACCTACGGATATCGGATGCTATTTCTTCCCACGCGTCATTTTTTAAATTTTGTTATATCTCGGTTTTGTTGTATCCCACAAAATTTCTTTTGCCCGCTACAATTCAATAAATTCCAATATTAAATCTTGTGTCCACTCCATTAAGTTATTTTAAAAGTACCGTGTAAAATACAATAAAATCACCGTAAATAAAAATCCTGGCTGATACTCCCGCGCTGTCACTGTCCACCAGCGAGACTGGCCCTTTCCCCTGCCACCTCAAATGCGTAACAAACCGGCGAACATTTCTTTGATGCGACGCGAAAATACCGACAACGATGGATCGCGGTGATGTTACGCGACGATGCCTTTGTGTCGATTTGTTCGAGGCGGGGATCGCGACGGGCATTTGTTACATGTTTGGACGCACCTTACGATTTTAGCTTGGCAGTTAGCGGCGCAGAAAGTGAGAGAGAAGAAATATCGCCAGTGTGGGACAGAGACGACCAAACCGCTTTTCAGTGAAAGGGCGGAGTTTTAGATCACTGCGCAACCAAACTCAACTGCCAAGCTAGAATCGTAGACCAGTACATTTAATTTTTTTATACCTATTATGTATAGTGACCAAAATGTGTAGGTGCCACAGCGAATAATATTTCAGTATTACCAACTGTTTTAGAAATAATGGAATTTACATAATTTTTTTTTATTTCGTGTGAAAAACTCTAATTGATGTGAGGAATGGAGAAAAAATTGGCAACATTAAAATTACGCTTATGGATGTGACAATTTAAAAAATTTAATTAATTTGTGGAAAGCACTTTTTATCGAAAGGTATTATGAACAGTAAACGGAAGTTGGTAACTAAAAATGCAATTTCTATAAAATTTATTCAGAAACAATCTAGGAAACGTTGCTTGTCTTTTAAAGGCCAAGGATCTAATAAACGGAATAAAAAATAAATAAAACACATTGCCATTATTCATTGCAGGGGTTATCATCCATCATTATTATTATGAAATTGTAATTATTTTCAAGTCGTTCATTTCCTTATTTACGTTTGTTTAAATTTTTTCCGATATTTTAATTTTACGACCCTTTAAATGATTTTAGAAAAATGTTTTTCTTTTGCGAATATAACACTGTAGACGCAGAACGCTCGTTTTCTTTATACAAAAACATTTATTCACCGCAACGTACAACATGCTTCAAGGAAGAGACTGCGGAGAATGCAAATCGGTTCGCATATAAGCATTCCTTACAGTCATACGGAAATGGCAGTATTTCTAGCAATTTCATTGGCCGTTTTAAGATAGCCGCAGGGCATGCGCAGTTATATGACATGTCAAAGTGTATTAAATCCTTTTGGAATCGTTTGTCAGCAAGGAACTCGTTAGACGATAGAGAAGATACTCGCCTAGCACGCGGTAGGTCCAGAGTTTGTTAATATTTGTTTGTTAGCATTAGACCCTGTATATCCATCTTCTGGTAGAGTGGCTGTTAGTTACCAAACAGATTTATATTAATTATTACATCTCAACTTTTGCAAAAAACTGATCACAACGAAGTATATTATCATAGGGAATAACTGCTCTGCAAAAATAGATAAATAGTAACTATTATTTTACTGGTTTAACAATTTTATTCTCAAATTTATCTGTTCGGTAACTTTATCAAGAGGTGGATATAGCGGTCTTTATTTACACAAGTGAAAATCGAGTGTTTAACTAAAGATACTCCAGTAAAAATGTACATCACCAATAATGTAATCGAAATCGAAAATGTCAAGATGTCTGTGTAATAAAAAAAATCACCAACCAAAAGTTCTGAACGAGGCAATACACGTCGAAGAACTTGGTCATTTCGCTGCGGATCCAAACACCTTTATTCAGAGGTACCTATAACCCCACAGATATTCCCAATTTGTTCAAAAATGTTATTATTTCAGCCATGATTCGGCTATTTTCTTAAATGGATTTGTCAATAAACATAATTGTAGATACTGGGACAATGAAAATCTACATGTTTAACCAGAGAATGTAGACAGATTTCCCAAAAAAAACATTTTAAAAAATCAGTCCAGTAAGTATGCGAGGTTATAAACGTTGTTCTGGAGAATTCTAAAATAGATAGGCAGAAGAACTAACGTATATAAATTCTCTTCAAGACGACTTTCCGATGACAGATGTATACATTCTCTTCAAAACGTTATTTTCCCATGTCAGATGGCCAAAAAAAGGCAAAAGAAACTAATATAATACTATCCATAAGTGGTTGGATTTTAAAAACAATTTTAACCATAAAAGAAACTTATGAAAGTTTGGATTAATTTAAAATTGCCGCCAGTTAATCAACCAATCAAATAATCCGCCGTGTGATATGGCGGAATCTGTGTTGCCATATTTTCTTTGTTTGGGTAGCTGAAAACTATTTGAGAATATTTGTGAGTGAACGATTTCTTGAATTTGTACATTAATTTTTGTGTTATATCAGACATTTTCAGGACTATTTTAATTTTGATACAAAATAAAAGGTAAGTATACGTATTTTTGAACTTTATGTATACATATATTATACCGGATGTAACAGGATCATGGTATACCCCACATTTCTCCTTTAGTTATGAAGATAATTGATTGAAATTTGGGATCTTATATACATAATAAGCGTGCAATTGGTATTTAATAGATTTATAGTGGTATTTGTGAAAAATTTGGCTTCCTGTTTGGTGCTGATTTTCAATTTAAGCTCAATTTGCCTTAAAGAAACAGTCTTATCAACTTCTACTCGAGCCAAAACATTAATTTCTGTTTCTTTGTCAAGAATGAAATTTTCTTCAGGATCATTGTTGGGCTCACCTCGGAATTGATTTTCAAGACGATTAAAATAATTTCTCGCTGAACATTTCTATCAAGATATCGTTCGGCATAAAGCTGTCTAGTCGCAACGACATTTTTTTCTTAACATGTCCATTTTTTCATCTCTTGTATAAATTTGCGGTATTTTGAACACAATTAACAAGAATTTTAAACAATTTTCAGACATAATAAAAACACCGGTAAACCAACAAATGTTTGACAAGCTAAATATTTCATTGCTTTCAAAGCCACCTTAGTTACTTCACAAAAATAAAACGATGTCTAGAATCCTGAAATTCCACTCTACAAGGCTATTAAGAAGTATTTTTTGATAATATTAACAGTTAAGTAGTTAGAGGCGTGTTAAAGAAAAAAGTTTGCTTGAACAAGACGGCAAATTTCAGGAGCACGCGTTAAACGTTCACCCTCTGCATTTAACCACATGCTCTAAATTGTTTAGTTAATTATTTTTTAATATTTGCATTAACAAAAATTGTATTATTATTTAACAAAAATATAGACGATATTTTGTAGATTAAAATAGGGTACTTTTTACATTTCACCCCCTACAGCCACCCTGTACAGGATGACGTTTTGACTACCAACGAATTTTGAAGTCCCAAGGAGTAAAAAATAATTTAAAACAGGTTTTAGTTTTTAACCTTGAAGTGCAAACAGGAATCGTTTCTAGAAGACTTTAAAGCTATCGTGGACTTTACTATAGATTTTTTTGTAATCTCTTTAAAACTTGTATGTTACGAGAGAACGAAACTTAAAACGGCAATATCTAGGTTTGAACTTATTCAAAATCTAATTCAGTTCAGACAATTTTTTCGTTCCTCTCGTCTGCGAAACGAAAGCTCAAATCAAAATGTTGTGCTCTTAAGAAAAGTTTAGTTTATCCTTTCTGAACAAAACGGTGTAGGATTTATGATTTTATGACTAATAATAAATAAGTTATATACTAGATGTAATGTGATGCAAATGCCGACTAAATTCGGCCTTATAAGATACCTATCATGCAAGCGCTCATAAAAAAATCTATAACTAATTATGGATTCTAAAAAATAGAACAATGTTTAGAATCTTGAAATTCCACTCTACAACGCTATTCATAAGTGTTTTTTGATAATATTAACAGTTAAGTAGTTAGAGGCGTGTTAAACAAGAAGTTTGCTTGATCAAGCAGGAGCACGCTTTAAACGTTGACCTCCATTTAACTGCATGCTATACGAATTGTTCAATTAGTTATTTTTTATGTTTATGTCGACAAAAATTATTATTATTATTTAACAAAAATGTAGACGATATTATGTAGATTAAAATAACACAAAATTATTTAAGGGCAATTTTTACATTTTACCCCCCTACAGCCACCCCGTACAGGACGACATTTTGACGACTAACGAATTTTGACCTCTCATAGAATAAAAATAATTTAAAATAGGTTTTGACTTTTAACCTTTAAGTGCAAACAGAAATCGTTTCTAGACGATTTTAACGCTGCCGTGGGCTCTACTAAAATTAATTATTATATAAAATTAGCTAAAATCCAAAACTGTCAGTTACAATGTACCTATGTACCAACTTATGCTTGTATGTATATTTCCATTAAAATCTTAATATCGTTATGTTCAAGGTCATATCCTAAGTTTTACGAAATTATGAGGTAGTAGAATTAGTTACTGCCTACCTGTCTCTTTCATAGCGATTTCATTTTCAGAGAGGTATGTTAGTGGTAAATGTTTCCCTGCACTTTCTTCACTATAAGTTTCTTGTACACTTCTCGCACTAATGGTAATATTTCTAACTCCAGTTTTTCTTAGGTATCGAAGGACCTAAATTTGAAAAATAAATGTATAATAACATGATATTAATTGTTACTGAAATGCGTGTTTCAGTGTACGTACATTATGTTTCATAGCTATCATTCTGAAACAATAACTGATAATCAGCATACACAAAGTGAATGGTTATGATTATGATGATGATTGATTACGTACAAAAAATAATTCTATGATATTTAATTACGTATGTATTTATCGTGCTGCATGACATAATTAGAATCATGGGCGCCGCACAGTGGGGCTGACTACATCAAAGTTAGCATAAATTCAAAGCCTCTTTGGATTTACATGAAAATGGCTACTTTGGGGTTTTTGGAGTTGCTGATACCGAATCTGATGTCAAAAATACAAAATTCAAAATGACGTGCAGTGGGGCCTATAAGACGGATGTATACATATAACCACAGACTAAATATAACACAGGTGAGGCCTGCATAAAGGTGCATATGATGGACACTTGGTTCGGTCTTGTTGGTCCTCATCGGTACGGTGTAGCTAAGTTGAAAAGATGGGCACAACTAATGCAAAACGGCTCAAAGGGAAATTACTGACATGAGGCTATAGTCACTCATTTGCGGCTGCAATTGAAAGTCTTCGTGTTTATAGGATGACAAACAATGTCTACAAGTAAACACGGGGTTTTTCAATTGTATGTGTGTTCTGAACGCAAATCTTTCGTCTTCCGACGCTTTGTCATCTCAGATACCTCAGAAAATCTTATTTTAGGTCACCAACATTTCCCTTTTTTTGTGGTAAGGTAATTAGAAAACTTATGGATGTTTCGAGCCATGCGTAATTATTAGACAGAAATCTCTCGCTGTGCCTATTACACCGTACCCACTTCTTCTTGAAATCATTTTATAAAAATATAAACTTTTCTATGCAGGTACGGAATATCTGACTTCTGGCAGTCAGTCCTTCTAGATATACATATTTTCAAAATTTTGCTTGATCTTCTAATTTGTGGAAACCTGATGCTCTCACTATATCGTAAGGAAGCAATTATTTTCCCGGCCATTTGCCAAACGCCAAGAAGATATATGTTATATGTGATAAGTTTTTGCAAAAGTTAGAAAATAATAATTAGCAAACATTTTTAACGTTATTATATTTCATTTCAATCCAAATACTATTTGTTACGCGACCTCGAGATTACTTTTAACTATTCTTCCACAGATAGCCCAAGACGTCTTGGAAACGTTCACTACAGACAATTTTTGACTATTATGCTTTTGAGGTTCTATATTTGTTACAGCATTATAGTATATTCATTTCATTTAAACACATAAAAAAAATCTAGTATAGGCGCGCGGTATTAAGTATATAAATACATTTTGTATTTATATAATGCACAGCGCGCCTATGCACGACTGAAGGTCGACGAAGAGTCGCTCTGCGGCCCAAGTAGAGACAGTTGTCTCTGGCAATACTTAGAACTAACATGTTAACTGGGCAACCAAACGTGTTCCGTTTTTTTTTATGTTAATGTGAGTTCCAGCCAAATTTGTTGCATTTTGTTTTTTAAGTTACGCGATTCTGTTGGTGAGATTTAAATTTAAAACAGAATTGACGGGTTTAAGGTGAATATTTTCTATTTTTTTGCAGTGCACTCAGATTTTGATATGCGCGTTGAAAGTTGCTCAAAACGGTTTCTAAAAGTTGGATTATCGTGTTTATCATTTTTCTACAAGTGTACAAGTAGAGATCCGCGTTTTACTTTGCTTTCCCGCCCTCTCAGTTTTTTAAATTTTGCGCTGCCAATAGAATCGCGTAAAGCGCAGATCCAATACCCCCTTATTAGGTCTGCGCTTTACGCGATGGATGCAATTACCCTTCACCCTTCGGACCATAAAAAAAATCCTAGTGAAGACGGTATAAGTCTAATATGATATATTTTTCACATAAATTTCTTAATTCAGTTCGAATTAGTTTTTAGTTTTGAGTTCCTTTTTAATTTTTATGAATTAACAATTTTTATTAATTAACAATTTGCTGTGACAAAGAAAAATGATAAAGTGTGCCGTCAATTAAAATGCACATATTGTAATATATGCATACATATGTATGAATGCTCTTGCTTAGACAATCTTATTAAATCAACTATTTGCTAGCAGATTCATTTTGTTAGTTTGAATATGAATCCAATACCTACTGCCTAATAATCCAGAACATGATGTATTAGAATTTAGAAAAAAATTAAGCTCATCAATTAGCAGAGAATATTTTAGTAAATCAACAATTTAAATGTAATATGGTTAACCAAATAAAAGAAACTGCCCTCCAGTTAATTACAAAGGCTTGACTCACTGTCAACCAGAGACTATAATATAGTCTCTGGTTTAACATTTAAAAATATTATTGACCATGATAAGAACATGAAACCGAATCGTTCTCCGCCTAATAAAAGAATAGAGGAACAAAAAAATGTTTTCTACAAAAAAGAAATATAAATAAAAAAAAAAGAATGAAAAAACCAAATTCTGATGAAATAATCATATAAATGGTTATATGTATAATCATCAAAGACACCTTTCCTCGGTCTTTCTATGTGTCTAACATATAATGCACGATCATTTATATGATTAATTCATAGTATAAATTTATTCTTCAATTATTATTATTATAATTTGTATTTTGAAAAATATTTAGAAAAATTTATGTATACGTATTTTTAAAAATAAATTTCAAATTATTTTTACATACTTTTTTCTTTATTGACAATATTTAAGTTAATTTTACGAAAATTCATTTTTTTTGTAAATATCAGTTGTTATTTAGTTAGTTTACTACTTACTATCTGTAATAATTAGTTTAAATTTCCCGCCGTTAGTTCATTTTGCAACTTGGCAACGTTTGATTTTGGTGCTAGACGCAACCAAGAATAGTAAACTAAGAAGGATAGTTTATAAGCGCTATTTTATCGGCGAGGGGGCGTGGCTATGATGACGTAGACGACTGGCCAGAATTTGAATTCAGAGTAATATATATAGACTAATAACTGCAATTTTTGGCTTACACGCTGCAGCAGAAAGATATTAACATAATATAAAAATCAAAGGTAATAAGTGTTATGAATATTGTAAAAATATGAGCCCGAATATAAATATTATTGTTTAAAACACGTATTTAGGTGTAAGGAATAATCAGTTTAAATATACTAGCGTGGGATCTGGTAAATCTGAAAGTCGGGGAATTTTTGTAATTGTTAAAGTTTCAGGAAGACACTAAAAGTTCATAAAAGTCAGAACTACTCATCTTACAAATTTGATGAAAATATTGGTCGATAAAGACCTGATAAAATTAGGGATACGACCATTATTCGTAGCAAGTTGATTTGTACTTTGTAATACCTGATTTTTTTAAATTTAGCTACTTATAAAATCATAACTAAAATATTTACCACCCTTGGTAAGCTTTGAATTTAAAGGCAATAATGATATTTCTTTGGCAAAACTATGTTAAACTTTTATAGTGAGTGGAAAAATATCTGTTTAGTCAGATGAGAAATAAATTGGTCCCCCACCATAGCTAATAAGAAAGGTGACTAAAAAAAAGCAAATATTTTTTAAAATTATTTATTAAACTAATTACCAACAAATAAAATAATAAAATGTTCTTTTTAATTAACAATCTTTTTATTTTTTTTACGTGTTCTGCGGTTTTCATCGTTGGAAAGGATCATAATTTTTTAGTAGATCATTATACTTTTTTTTTCAAAGATTCAAGTGAACGACTAGACATCGAGTCAGAAGTAGAAAGTTGTGGTTCACACTCTGGAGCATCCGCATAGTAGGTTTCTCACAAAGTTCATTTTTAGAACTTGTTCCTTTAATATGGTTTGTACTAAATCTCTTCTTTCTTCTGGGTATGCCTATCTTGTCTACCTGAGACGACATCCACCTTTTTCGTTTTTACAAATATATTTAATGTGGGAACAGCAGTTTTCTTTAAAATTTTCTTTAAAGGCAAACCTACAAATTAAAATTATTTGTACCTAAATATACACCAACCATAACTTTTGTTAGGTAAGTATTTAAAATTTATCATCTTACCTAACAGTTCATTTTGCAGATCCCTTTCATAATCATTTTGTGTAAAAAGGAACAGAACAAATCACACTTGAACTGGGATTAAATTTATCTGCATGTTTACAGCAATTAATCCATTCTTTAATCGTAGTCGTAGAAACAAAATCTTTTTCTTTCAGGAAAGAATGATAAACAATTTTTGTATTGCCGCCTTTTGTAACCACACTCCTATTATTGCATCCATACATCGCACATCTATAGCCAGGCATAATTTTAATCTAGAGTCTCTGAAATAATTAATTACTTTTATACACATATCTATGAAGTTTAAGGCAAAATAAAATAACTTACAATAAACAGCAGAAAATACCTAAACACAAACTTACAGTTGATTTATTTTAGTTACTTATTTTAAAGTCTTATTTATTTTATAGTCTATTTAAAACAAAGAACACTTAAAATTTGTTTTGAAACACAGTAAACACATGCAGAATCACAAAGTAGTCAATTTTGTCTTTAAAAGTTCTAAAACACGGCTAAACAGTAGTAAACACACGTATAAGCAAGCATAAACAATGCCGGTACGCCAG
The DNA here is from genome assembly GCA_029963845.1 of Rhamnusium bicolor. Taxonomy (NCBI): domain Eukaryota; kingdom Metazoa; phylum Arthropoda; class Insecta; order Coleoptera; family Cerambycidae; genus Rhamnusium; species Rhamnusium bicolor. Next base: position 139,916 of record JANEYF010005385.1, on the reverse strand, counting down.
ACGGTGACGTCACCAACTAGATCGCAAGCCGATCGGAGAGCCAACATACGTTCTTATGGGAATAAACTATCCTTCTTAGTTTACTTAGTTTACTATTCTTGAGACGCAACCGCTCTTTCTTTTATCCTTTCGTTTGCACTTCTACACTTTGCACAGAGGAACCTCAGATTTGAAAGTGACCAATCACAGTGAATTCTCAACTGCACAAATTGAAGTGTAGACGAAAAGAACAGACCTATAGTTACGCTAAGTTTACAAAAAATAGAGGGAAAATCATAATTAAACTAACTTTCAATGCGCAATTCAGTACCTGAGAGCATAGTAAAAGTTGAAAATATTCATCAGCCTATACCCACCAATGTTATTAACAAGCAAAACGCAAATAGTTTGGTTATTAGATTTCAATAAATTGTTAGTCATTACTAAAATTCATAGTAAAAAAGAAATTAAATTGAATTTTAAAAATAGAAAATGTTTTTTCGAAAAATGGAAAACACAAGAGGTCTGTATTTTTGTTCACATTTCTACACTTTTCACAGTTACCGACCTATAGAGGAACCTCCGATTTTGAAGTGACCAATCACAGTGAATTTTCAACTACATTTAACCAATACTGAACACAAAAAGAACTAACCTAATGTTTCTACTTGGGCCACAATCTGAGGACACATTGGGTAGGTATTTACAAAAAGTTTTTAGGAATATCTTGACCTCTATCCACGTTTATTTAAACCTTTTAAACCAATATACGATTTTATTTAACCCTTTCAATAATATTACATAATTACACAGAGCAAAATGGTTAAACTTAGTACGTAAAGTGTAGCAAACAAACCTAAAATTTAGTTTTATAATCCTAGTATTTTATCTGGTTAGAAGTGACTTGCACGAGTCGCAAATAAACCGTGCAGCAGCTTCGGATGTCGGGCGCATGCGTATTTGGGAGATACTCGTTAATTTTGTTTATGTTTTATAGGTTTTATCCAGAGACGTATAAATGTAATATGCGTCTCTGGTCTTACGTAGGTTCTTAAAAAAATACTAAAAAAATCAGAACAGATGATCCAGAAACCAACTTGACATTTTCCTTTCCTATGACCTTGATTATTTTTATGTTATGAAATATAGTAATTGCAAAAATGATATTTTTTATGAAAAATATGTAAATTTATTGCAAAACCTGTTTATACGGTCAACCGATTGCCGCTATTCTTACCCCACTACACACGTGATTCTTTCATCCGGGGTAGAGCAGCATGGGCAAGGGGGGAACTGACTTGGTCACTTTTTACTTCAGATCAGTTGTAAATAAAACATGTAAACAGCTGACTTAATTGATCTAGATCAGAAGTGACCTGATCCACACTGCAAATAAAATACTACTAATGATGTATGTTGGCGAAACTGTGCGCATGCGTTTCGCTCTCTTTTTTGTCGAAGTTTCAGCTGCTGTTGTCGGTGGGTTAAATTTTTTGACTAATAAATCTGTATTCATCGTAGTTATTTCTGTGCATATAGGAATAACTTACTGTTAGAATGTTACACTACATTAATATTTATCTATGTTTATCAAGTATTTCATGATATAAATGAAATTATTTGTGTTATTAGTAAAAAAACTGTCAACATAACCTACATTGGAGTGCGTGTATTTTTAAAGTGTTTGGTTTTTAGGGGCAAGAAACAGCATACAAAATGAAATTCAACAAATTGGTTACCGCGTCTAGAAGGAAAAAACAGGAAGAGGCATTTTACTGCCCCTTCTCACATTAGGAGAACCCTTATGTCTGCACCATTGTCTAAAGAACTTAGACAAAAATACAATGTCTGCACCATGCCAATTCGTAAAGATGACGAAGTACAGGTATGTTTAATGAAGATGAAAATTGAACTAGAGTAATAAGACTTATTTTTAGGTAGTACGTGGACATTACAAAGGACAACAAGTAGGAAAGGTTGTTCAGGTGTACAGGAAAAAATTTGTAATTTACATTGAAAGAATACAAAGAGAAAAAGCCAATGGGGCCAGTGTATATGTTGGAATCCACCCTTCAAAGGTATGTTCTTTGAAAAATTCTTTGTTTATTTAGTTCATACGTCTGAAGTAAAATTTGTGATTATCGTTATCCTGAGTAGTAGGTAGTAATTATACCTCAAATTATAGTAATAAATTTCAATTGAAGTCAAGAAATTATCAACTGGGAATCATTTTTGATACCTTTTTCACTAAAGCCTCGACTAAAGGATTTTCTGCCTACTATGCTAGTGTATACTTTTTGTATGGAGCAAGTTTAAAAATTTAACTAGGTATGCTGTTGTATGTAAAAACTTCATATACAGAACACATCAGTAATCAGATCATTCAGTAATGGTGGGAAGTACTTGGGATGGATTAGCATAATATATAAAGCTATGTGGGGTATGTGCCGCAAATTTGTATAATATGATTTAAATTAATTTTTAGTTAAACTTCAAGCTAAGTTTGTTATATGGCAAAGTAACTCTTCCAAATAATTCTTTAATAACATATATTTGAAGTTGTGGAAAAATTTACTCGAAAGAAAAAAAACTATACTCTAATTGCCGAACATGTATAATAATAAACATTTTTGATTGTAACATATGTCGATCTGTTCTAGTGTTTCGCTGATTACGATATCACAAATCGACTAGTGTGATGTCAGTCCACTTCAGCCTTGAGTGTGGATCTTTAATTTTATGAACGAGCCTCGGGCTAGCTGATATGCATATGTTAATAATACTGGTTGGCAGTCAGAGTATAGTTCGTATTTTTTTAGTTACTAATGGCCAAATTAAGCCCATCCTTTAACTATTCATAAAGAGATGTCTTTTTTTGCTGTTTAATTTGCTCATTTTTATTCTTCATTATTTGCTGTTTTGTAATAAAATTGCTTTTCAATTGTATATACATAGAGAAGTTTTTCACACATGATGAATCAAACCATTCGTAGACTGCAGTTTTTGAACTTAACATTATCTCGGTTTCCAAAGTTTTTTTGGAAATTTAGGGGTGGTGTTCTGCTTCGGCTGCACTATGGTGAAAAATTTGGCACTGATTTTCTAACTTTATGAAAATTCATAACATGTTTTATACTATAAGTGTTTAAAGACAAAAAAATTGTTTCAGGTTGTAATAGTGAAACTTAAAATGGACAAAGATAGAAAAAAAATTATCGACCGCAGAGCCAAAGGACGTTTGGCTGCTTTGGGCAAAGACAAAGGCAAATACACAGAGGAGTCCGCATCAGCTTCTGCTGTCGAAACATCTTAAGTGTAATTTTTTTTATTTAATAAAATAAGATTATTTCGATATTGTTATTATTGCCTATTTTTTTATACCTTATCCATCATATTGTAAAAAATATTTGACTTATAATTGGCTTAAACTGTAAAAAACCATTGGTGGGTGCAAAACAAGAATATAGCAGCTGTGAATCTGCAGGTTACATTAAAAAATGTTGAGAGCGTTATACTGACAACTTTTACCAGGGTGGTAAAATCTGGGGAATGAGGTGTATCTCTAGACACTCGATATACCAAATAAATTGCATTTTTGTACATTCTAATTTTAAATTGAAAACATCATTGAAATATAATCTTAAGCTTTACCACAGCATGCAATATGTATATAGTTCATTAAATAAAGAATGAAAATATGCATGAAAATTGAACACCTGGATTAGCAAAGGAGTTGAGCCGAAATCAAGATGGTAACTTTTATCAAGGTTTTGCTTGTCTTTTTTGAGAACGCCTTTGTTTACGCAGCCTTCATATATGATTGGTACCTTCTAACTCGTGATTTTGTCTCATATTACTGCAGTACCTGATGAGGATTCATGTACATATGCGTTTGTCTAAGGAATTGTTCTTAACCATCTTTTACTGACGGCAAGACTCGACAAGGTAGTCATAGGGAACTAATTGGTCACGTGGTTTTGAATCATTTATGAAGACCCATTACATGGGTATTGGTATTATACTAAAGAAAAATTACTAATTTTAAACAAATACCTTGCAACAAATTTAAGCCTGATCTGTTAGTGAATCGGGCAATATAAGGGAGTTAACAGAATTTGCAACTAGAGGAAGACAATGACGGTTTACATAGCCTCAGTGATATTGTATGTCTGTATCTATAAATGTTTTAATGTAAATTCTTAACGCAAGGAACCGTTATTTTTTTTCCGAATCTGGAGTATGGATAGTATTATACACTTGTTTTATAATCAATGCATTTATTTAGTAATAATTTAAGAACATTAAATTAATAATTAAACTAAGGCAAAAAAGATCTGTAATGGAAAAAAAATTATAGCCTAATTCACAATCAACAATTATCTTTCCTCCTCTTCTTTACTTTTTGATTCAAAACTAGGCTTGAATTTGTTTCGTAAAATATCATTGACACCTTCCCTGTTCCTTGCAATTTCTATTGCATAGAATTGTATCCTCGTTATTAAAATTGTATTTTCTTCCTTATAATCACCCCAAGCATCTGCCCGTAAAAGGGTTCCAAAGCTATAATCCTCCACGAGATTTTTAAAACGCTCACAAAATGGCCGCCATTTAGCTTTTTCCTTGGTACTTTTTAGTTCGTCTTCCTTGATTAGTCTTATGTCTAGTGTTGGGAACTCGTCTCTAAATACTTTGTAAATTGTGTCATCGACTGGAGTGAGTTTTAAATGTTTTGGGTCAACTGAACACAAGATCTGAAATTAATGCAGTTACAGTCAACAGATTACAATGAATTTAAAATGTACTTTAAGCAAGTTATAAATGAGAGAATAAAATTTACCGTTTAATTCGAAGACTCAACAAAACTAAATAGATACCTATCTAACCGAAACTTTTTCATTGTTCGATGCAATTTTTTTATTCCACAAAAAATACATCAAAAATGGCTTACATTAAAGTATATTTCAGCATGTTCAAAGGCTTTGATTGCCCACATTGTTTCAAGTGATTGGTCATTTTCAAATTCCTCTGCAGGTCTAGATAGGACATCCTAAAATAAAAAACGTAGCAAACTTTCCAATTATCTATAAAAAAAAATCGAATTTACCATTCTTAGTGTATAAATTAAACAATAATGTGCATTCAAAATTTTGACAAATGATACATCACAAAAAAACTAATTGACAGGCAGTGACGCCAACTTCTTTCAAATTTTAAAGTATTAGATATACAACCAACAATACACATTGTCGGTGTTTAGGTTGCCTAAATATTGAAAAATCCAAATCTTTTTAACATAACTCTATTTCGTCTTATACTATATGTACATAAGATTTTTATCGTATAAATAAATTTATTAAATACTTGACCTAAAATAACTAAATTAAATGTAAACGTTAACGTAGTTAAGCTGGCACCGTGGCTCTGTGGGTATATTCCCACGATGTGTCTTGAGGGGCACTGGGCCGTATACTGTGATAAACCCCATTTCTAACTGTCACCACAGTATGTTTCGCAGTCGCCCGTCTCCTCAGCTCTAACATAATCAGCACTATGATACCCAAAAAGGCATAAAAAGCATATTAAAGAAATTAATATAATTCTTGAAAGGTTTTCTTCAAGCAAAAATCGTACACAAACGCCAGTTGCAACGACAATAAGTATAATTATCACAGTTGTTATGACTATGCATAAGCTTACTTTATCTAAAAAATATTAATAAATCAAGACAGATTAACAACTATGAATATATTTTTTCCTTACCTACTGTTGCTGCTGTAGTGGTAGTAATAGTTCTTTCCTTGGCTTTCACCATTTTATTTTTGGCTATTACAGGTTGTTTTTTGTTTATTAAAATTTAATCTTTGTATCTACTTTCATATTATTTGATAACCTAAATGGAAAAGCAAATAGCAAAATAAGATAACACATTTCAATAATACTTATCTATACATATTTATTTGCGCGCGCATATTTATTTTATTATTAACAAGACAGATTTATAATTGCGCGCTCGCGTGCTAAAGTATACGACTGAAATTATGAAAATAACATTTTGATTTCTGAGGTCATGTTTGACCAAATATGAATGCATTTATTTTCACAATAAACCCACCTTTAGGTAATTCTATCTATAGAAATACTTGCTTACCTTGAAGCTCTATTAGTAATACCTAGTAAATTATCAATAATTTACTGTTGATGCATCGTAGTCTGTTTTATTATCATAGAAAGTAAGAATTGCTCCCAGAGTTAATAGCAGTTGTCAGTCAATGGGAGCCAAAAATGCTAAAAGCTGGCATATGGCAAAATCGCCCTAAATAGCTTTAATTAAAATTTGTCCAAAAACTGTCCTGTGCAAATGGGCACTATTCAAAATTTTGAATAGTGCCCTAGTTTTGAATTTTACACAGAACAATTTTCAACAATCAACGAAAAATTTCAATTCAAAATTTTAATAGTGCCCTTTTGCACAGGACAATTTTTGGACCAATTTGAATTTAAGTTACTAAGGGAATTTCAATTTTGCTATATGCCAGCGTTTAGCATTTTGGGGCCCACGGATATATTTTTAAGCGACTTTCTGAACTGCGCGCTCTCTACTATAACTGTTAGAAGTACAATTATGTAACAAGTTTTTTAGATATTTATTGAAGTAAAACGTTTAAAATGACCTGCTCTAATAAACTTGCTGTTAAGTAATAGTGATTACAAACAATTACAGATCTTATTTATAAATAACACTGACACAGGTAATAAAAAAAAGATTGCCGAATTTTTTCAAAACTTATTAATAAAATTTATAAAAATAAAACACAAGATTATATATACATTATCTCTTATCAATTGTCTTTACCAAATCTTTTCCTAAAATATAAAAATCCTCTATCACTGCTTCCATGTTAAAAACAATTTTGCCGTCGACCAACATGCCGGCATTAACCCGAGACACTTTGAAATCCACGGTTTCAAATACTTTGGGATTCCACAACACTGCTATAGTATTCCCACCAAAACTATCATGGAAAAATATTGCATATTTCCCATAATTATTTCTAAGAGTTGTCAAATACTTTTCCACAGGATTAAAATCAACAATGGGCAATTTGTCATCATTTCCTGGACTGTATTTCTCTACTACGATTCTATTCTCTGGGCTTGTAAACAATATCTGCTCATGCCTACGAGGATTTAGTAACGGGCGTAGGTGTATTAAAACATTGTAACCATCAAAATTAGGTATAAACAGTTCTTTTATGCCCACACAGTTTTGTTTTATAATAATATTGTTAACAAAATTTAGGCTCTCCTTTGCCAACTGTTTCACTCTATTGAGTATCTCTTTTGTGGGCACGTATTTTGTAAACACTGATAGTCCTTGGTCAAAGGGCATAATAATATACAGAGGTGGATATCCCGCACGGTTCTGTTGTAATTTCGATTCCAGTTCGGATATTTCCTCATTAGTTATATCATCATTAAAATTCACTAAGACTGTCTGTAAGTTCCAGTCAAACTCAGAAAAGAACTTTAAAAATTTCAAAAAAGACATTTGAGGCGTGTTCGATTGTATAAATACATTATTAATGTACAAGGAAGCATTTAAAAGGTTGACAACAATATCTGGGAAATAATAATCATCAATTAGTTGTGACCTTAACCACCTCTTAATAAGTGCAGTTCCAGGTCCATAGCTCGGGTACAAGGATTGAACTCCCTTCAAAGCACCCATAACTTTGGGCATTATATTTAATGAGGTTTCCATATGAGCGCTCTCTAGGGATTCCCTATAACAAGTAAGGCCAGTTTCCGTCGACATCTTTTTCATTAAAGCTATTTCTTTAGGTATAGACAACCGGTACCTAAAAACCAGTCCTTCAAAGAAGACATCTATAAAATCAGGAGTGACGTGTGATATGATCTTGTGATCTTTTTTTAACATTTTGGATATTTCCAAATAGAATGATGTTTTTATATGACAAAGGGCTTCTAAGTCACTAGGCCATTTTGAACTATGTTCCAGTTGAAGAACACATTCAATCGGCTGGACATAACGTGGTATAAGACCTGGTTTCTTACTAGAAAATATTATGCTGTCTTCTTGAATGGTTGTAACACTGTGTCCTACCTGTGAAAATAATAAGAGAATCTGTTCAAATTTGAATTTTATGGGTCAATTAAAACTAATTTTGGTCTTGGCGTCCATTAAAATTTTTAAAGGTTAAGGCCAGAAAAAACTCTTATATCTACCGAGGATCCCCTTTTGCTTCTACAAACATGATATGTGAGATAAACGATAAACATAAATATAAACAAAAAAAAAGCAAATTCTGAGCTTTCCAATTGCCGACTTAGAAAATTAGGCCAAATACGGCAAAAATTAATATAAACGATCTTGTAATGCATAATATTCTCTACAAAAAAGACTCTAATGATTATTTCTGTAGAGTTTAGATTGTGTGATTGTTCGATTTTCGATAAAATCATCAACGATTGGATTTTCAAATTGAAAAATATACATTTTTTTGATTAAACGAAAATATATGATCTTCTAAAAGACAGAATTTATTAAAATGTGCCCTCTTAACATTTTACCCCGTAATCAACACGTTTTATTATTTTATTGAAAAGTTTAGGTATCTTGCACAGAAGGCTGAAATTGCCATTGTTAAGTTAAATTCATATTTCAGTAAATATTGATTTAAATTATTTCCAAATGTATGCCATTATTTGATAAATGAATACCTATCATAAAACATTTATCTTTTACACAACTTACTTTATAACTGGTCGGTATGGGAGGGAAAACTTCTGTAAAACTATAAACATCTGATACTCCTTGAACACCAGTGACCTTCAAGGACATTTGCATTGCCCTAATCTTTTCCCCAGCTCATCCGAAGCCTGAATTATCTTCAGACTGGTCTCTTCGTTTGTCCCTGATGGATAAGATGCAAGTAATTTCTTACTAATTAGTACCTCCTCAAACTCGTCGTAGTGCTGCTTAAATTTTAACTTAAGTTTTTCTCCAACAACAAAATTTACAATTTTTTTTAATAATGTTTCTTTTCCCTTTAATAGTGTTTGTCTTAAAATATACTGCCACGTGAGTACTCCCATCTCGAAACCTACGGTCACTTGAGAGATTTCCCCAGAATATTCTAAAGTCAGCAGCTGCAATATGATCGTTTAATGCTGGCCCCAACTCAATAAAATTAAAAGCTTCTTCAGGGTTTAAATTTATACCAAAGAAAAACTTTTTTAATACATGACTGCTATCTTCTACTTCTAATCTTGGTACAACATTTAGTACTCTGTTGCCGAATCCCCTTCGAATTATTTTTGATATATAAGTAACGATTAATAAATCTTTAAAACCAATCGACCTTGCCTTTTCTTCGTCTTCTATATTAAATTTATTTTCTACGGGCAATGATTTAGTTAAATCTATTACCAAGTCATACTGTAAAGTAAACGGTAACTTTGTAAGAAATAACTGTTGAAATGAGTTACTTTTATTATCATCTAAATGTCTTAATGCCACATGGCTTTCCCGCTTCACTTTCTTATACACTCCTAAATTTAAAAAACGCAGCAACGTTATAACAGCCACTTTTATCTAATAACACAAAATCAAAATTGTTTTTGAAACTGTCCAAAACATCCTTAGAAACATCTGCAATACTTATCGGGTCTATTTGTACATCCGAAGAGACAATGAAATTCCAAAAATTCCTGATAACCTGATAGGAACTCATATATTTATTGATTTTCTTTTTTTGACAATAAATAAATAATAAAATATAAAATCAAGTTCTCAGTAAATGCACCCAGGCCAATATTTAATTCCCTCTGCTTCAACCAAACACAGAGAAGTTTTATACCTTCTTGAATGTTATTTTGCTCCACTAAAATCTCCTTTATATATTTGCTGTTCAGAGATAATGTTACATCATGACTTAAGGAGCTATTGTAAAATATCGTAGGTATATTTTTTAAAACATCATTGTCCAAATTCATATTAAATAAGTCTTGTTTCACATTATTCTGTTCTGGTAAAAACCTAGACGGTTTAAAATAATCTTCGGAAGGTGTAGCGTATATCGTCACTAATGTTTTATCGCACCCACTGGGTTCAACGTTTAACACTGGCAGCAACATATTTCCTTCATGAAAACCTAGTGTTATCTTTGATATAATATCACTTGATTTCAATTGTTCTGCAATATACAACAAATAGTAGTAGCGTTTACAGAAATAACGGTTGTTTAAGAAATCTTTTACAAGAAAACATAGTTTAGGGATTCTTAAATTGATATTAAGCATAACATTGGGACCAGTCGAACAGTTGTTTTCATATAAACCAAATTTCTCAAAACATTCCGGCTTTGTAAACTTTAATGCTACATCTTGATCCGTTTTGAAAAGTTGTTTGTATTCAGACAATTTGTTTATTAATTTTTCTTCCTTAGTCATTTTTCTTTTGTTGATTATTTTAATACTTGACAATAAAATGTCTTTATATTCAGGAAGGTTATCCAGGAAATATTGGAATGATTTGAGCCATACTGATAAGCTACTTTTTCTTTTGTTTTTTATATTTACCTCTGAGATTAGCTCTTGAATTTGTAATCTGAACAGATTGTTATTATATAAATTTTCTGTTTCTTTCAAGTTATTTAATTCTTCTACTGTAGGAGGTTTGTACAGCTCATTTTTCTTTTTTACGTTTATGAGAGTTTCCATTCTCAGATATGTCTTCTGACACTAAGTCTCCATATTTTCTCTTTTTCGGTTCATCTTGTAACTTGCCCGTTTCTTTCGTAGAACCTATCTCTTCTTCTGAAAAATCACTTTCCGAGACACTGTCTTCCTCAAACTTCATTTGGCCAAGGTTTTTGTGAAATGTGAAATAAATAGATTCTGCAGATGAATTAATTATCCTCTTATTTTCTCTTTCATTCCTAAAACGTTCTTGGAGGTTAGGACAGTTAAAATATTTTTATAAAAATCATCTTACCTTTTTATAAGTTAAATACATAACAGAAAGAAGTTATTTTAACTTAAAAAACGTTTAATATCAAGTTATTTTTACTTCTTTTCTTATTCTTAAACGTAGCACAGTTGAGGTTAGATCAAAACATGTGTTGATGACACAGGACTCACAGAAGATACGAATTCTGTCAATTCTGGAGTGTGTTCGAAATTAGCCTAGAGCTTTTATATAAGTTTAGGTACAGGCTTCGATCAGTGTTTATGATCGAAGAGTATAGGTATAACTTCATGCATGACAATCAGGACATTGTATTTAGCCTGTTTTATGAACGAAAAAGGTAACGTTTGGTATAAGTTAGTTACTTTTTTTTACTGTTTCTGTTCTTGATGTGGCGAACATGCATTTCTTGATATTTTAGGTGGACTTTTTTGAAATGTTAGTTATTGTTTAATATCTATTGTTTTGATTACATGTTTTTGAGGTAAAACCCTGACGAGTAAACTTTAATGTGCTCATCGAGGTGGTTAAAGTAGAGTGGGCTCGGAGTGATACACCGCCAATTTACGAACGACATTAATATTTACCCAGTTCAGTTCAGAATTATCCCACTTTTCGAACGGCTAGTGTGCACTCTGTATATTGCTTAGGATAATTTCGTACGTCTTCCTGTGTTGTTGATAGACACATTGACACTTCCGGCACTAGGAAAATGTAACTGTAAAACTACTTGCACTTGTTAATTCCTTCTCATCGGTTTTCACTGCCGCGATGAAAATCGTCTTGCTAAAACTGAAGTTTGTGGTAGCAAACCGTCGTATTTCATCGTTGGTTAAAATTTCTGTCCGAGCTTGATTTTGGGCACGATGCCTTTGTCTTTCCAAATCGTATTCTGTGGGGCCAGCCCGTTCGAACCGATACATTTTGGTTCAGTGGGTACCGAAATAGTTTAACAAATCTCCTTTTTCAAATTTCAGCTCATTTAACAAATTGACATGAAAAAACGTATTTCTTTTTAACAGCCAATTTTTAGTCCAGACCGCATGGTATTTTCTTTTTTTTTTCGCGAGAACAACAGTTGCCATGCCACTGCTAACATTATGTCTTATTCATGCACGTGCAAAATAACAGCCGTTAAATCGCGTAGTCTGTGTCAAAAACAGGTAGACGATGCAAACACGACGTTTTTAATCGCAGCGATGAAAACCGACGAGAAAGGACGAAGTCTATGAGCGACTTTAAACTAGCTGAGGTTGATGGTAAAAGAAACAAGAAACACACTTAATTTTAGCAAGGACTAAGGCCGGCGTCCCATGCATCCGATTTCCGATACGATGGTTCAACGGTGCTCCTATTGGTCAAAATATTTTGGCGCCGATTTTCATCCGTACATTTTAACATTCTCCGACATCGTATGAAGTTAAAATAATTTTAACTTTTGTCCATCGTGCATTTTTTAACCTCGCTTTTTCAATAATTTGTATGTCTTGTCATTTCGTGCATTTTCAATAAAAAAATAACTTCTATATTAGCTCAAAGACGATTAAACTACATTTGCAAAGCAAATAATGTACAAACCAATATAAAGCAATTGTTTCTAAAATTAATTGAACTTCTTCCTCTTCTAATGTCATATTTTGGTGGATTTCGGATACGAAAATCGGATCTATGTGAAATGCAAAATTTTTGCTTACGATAACTGAAACTTTTTCGGATACCGGACGTCGGAAATCGGATGTATGGGACGCCGGCCTAACATGCATGCATCCACATCACACGGATACGTGATTACGGACGTACGTATGCGTGATCACGTATCCGTTATAAATTGATCGTCCTTAATGGAGTATACCGAAACCGTAATGCTTGTTGTCGCATTAAGGTATTCTAACCTCAAAAGTTAGAAAAATACATCATAATAGTTATGGATTCGTTAAGTTTGCTGTTAGTTATCAGTAATTTGAGTAACACGTTGTCGAGAAAGGCAGAAAATGACAAAGGAAAAAATAAGAAACAATACGTGCAAAATGCGCATGTTCAAAATAGTCACGATCGGTCCCTGATACGGAAAAGTTCATATTAACCAACTTTCGTATGTTGTGACATTGAATTACTCCGTTATAATCAAGCTGCTTTGCTATTGGCCTGTGGTCGCCACTGATTAGTAATCAAGTATCCATGTGAATTCAGACTGAATTTGTGTAACACCCTGTATCTCAGTAACGAAGCATTTTCGGGCTCATGTGTATGGGAACTCTTTCTTTTTTTTTTTTAATTGTAAATCTCCAGCTTACTGTTGCTGCATGTTTTTTGAAATACATACATATATCAAAAATAGAAATTATAATTTAGCTACTAATTCCAACTATTAAATATTCATTTCATTTAAAACGACACAGTTGTGTTTGGCTTCGAGAATAGAAAAAAATTAAGAGCGATTAATAAATTCATAGATGGAAAGAAATGGAAACATAATGATTAAAAAATTTTTTTTGCTAATTATTGTTTTTTACAAAAAACTTATCACAGATAAGTATATAACATGTATCTTTTTAAACAATATTACTTTCCCGGCTATTTGCCAAACGCCGAAATTTAGATTATAAAAAGAATAATATGCACATATTGTCTGAACGTTATTTGTGCATTCTCCAAAATTTTCTTTTTTTTTTTTTGGGACTACTACATGAATAATTCTTCGTTATTAAAAAATATAGTTAGTTACCCAGTATATTACTGGAAAAATAAACCTCTGCGCTTGTGATTTTACGTCAAAAGATCAGAGTGCTTTTTGAAAACTAATATGGGAGAAAAAAATAATAATATAATTTCCTAACGTTTCGGAAAAGGAATCTGTTTCCTTTTTCAAAGGAATTTATCCTTTTTTTAGAATATGACATATATGACGTTAGGGAATTATATTATTAGTTTTGTGTCTCATATTAGTAGTCAAAAAACACCCTATGACTAATCTTTTGACGTAAAGTCACATGCGCAGAGGTTTATTTTTCCAGTAACATGTAACTAACTATATTTTTTAGATACCGAAGAATTTCATGTGGTAGCAAGTCCCAACAAAAGAAAAAGAAAAATAATATTAATGTTGACCACCTAAAGAACTTCTTCTCGTTAACAGGGCCGCAACCAGAGGCTGTTAAGGGAACTCTGGAATGTTTGGGATCCGTAATTCACATGAATACATGTTTTTCTTCTGCCTACACTACATATAATAAAATAACAGTTTAGAAAAAAAGTATGTACAAAATAGTAGTTACCTATTTAAATATTTTAAATAAACTTTAATTAGTTAGTTATTTATAAAAAAAATCTGTTGTAGCTTGAGGTATGCGTATGTAGAATGCAACTCTTAGGAAAAAAATGACATATTAATAATATATCTAGTATATCTATTACTGATAATACTTAAACACTATGATTAAATGTGTTTATATCATTTATCATTTATTTACAACAACAAAATGTAAAGCACGATGTTATTGTACATACTATTATTGCAATTTTTATAATTTTTAATGAAACAAAGTGTAAACATATCCAGTCTATTATTTCTTTTTTATTCTAGTGTTTCTACGGGTAAGTCGTTTTTTTTTTTCGATATAAAAAAGTTAGTAATAGCACCAACTCATTATATTAATATAAGTTAAGTACCGATCCTGATATCGCTAAAACGTGTAAAATGATTTATTAAAGTATTTAATTTCTTAGATTTGTAGATTCTTCAATGAAAAATTTTCAAAACAATTTAATTTTGATTAGAATGCGCCTTTCCAGAAACATATTATAAAGTTGTAGTGGATACAGGGTTTTAGTTAATAACTGTATTTTTTAAATAGTGGCAACCATCATGTTGTCCTAGTATTAATATTACAAAATTCTAAGCACAGAGTCGCACAATAACAGCGATACTTGCTCCTGGCAATTATTTAAATTTTAAAATTTTATAACATTCGGAGCAAGCTTTTAGATAGTAAAGGATAGGTTTATCAATACACTTCTCTAATTTTAATTAGAAGATAACATATACAGGGTGTCCCAACCAAACGTAGGCATCCTGAATAATTTTGGAGATAAATTTTTTTGAAAAATTGGTGAAACACGTCGACCTTGTTTCCAATGGGAACATATTTTAATGTAATACTTGTATACTTATCATCATCCCTCTGCCCTACACGGCCACCCCCTCAAAAAATTTAAATGGCAAAGGGGGTCGAGTGATACAACTTTTGAAAAGCCTTTCAATACTCTACATAACTGTGTATTTTTTAAAAACTTTTATCGATTCGTTCCTGAGAAATAATTGTTTCATTATTTTAGGTTCGGGTAATAAAAATAAAAGAAGCAGTTTAAATTATCGTATGTATTATTCAAAATGACCCCCACCGACTTCCATACAGTAGTATAATCTGTCTTGAAATTCTGTACGAACATTTCTGAACACATTTGGAGTCAATAAACGGCATTCTCGAAAAATTCTTTTACGTAATTCTTCCAGAGATGCGGGTTTTGTTGCAAATATCTTCGATTTCAAATGTCCCCACAGAAAGAAATCCAAGGGAGTTACATCTGGTGACCTAGCGGGCCACTCCACAGGACCTCTTCTTCCAATCCATCGCTCAGGAAACCGATTATCCAAAAATTGACGGACGCTATAGCAAAATATGGGGGTGCCCCTTCCTGTTGAAAAAACAGTTCGCCCTCTAAAAGATTATCGTCTTCTTCGAGGATTTGAGAAATCATTGGGTCGATGTTATTTTCTAACAGATCGAGGTACCTTTCGCCATTTAAATGGTCAGGAATAAAAAAACGGCCCGACAATGTGATTCCTAAGATGTCAGCCCAAACATTTAACTTTTGAGGCCTTTGGGTATGAGTTTCCATGAACAAATGTGGATTGGTTTCACTCCAATACCTACAATTGTACCTGTTCATCTCCCCTATTTAACTGAGATGTCGATTCATCAAAAAAACACGTATTGTACAGTAGATTGGCATTACCATTTAATTGGTCACTAAAAATCTCACAGAATTCAAGCCGACGATCGGGATCATCTTCGTTTAATTCGTGTACCAATTTAAATTTATATGGATGAAATTTGTGGACCTTTACAATTCGATGAATACTGCTTCGTGATACACCGGAAGCATCAGCTACTTTCCTAATCGATTGAGTATTATCCATCTGCAAATGACCCAGAACTGCCACTTCGACTGCTTCATTCCTAATCCGTCGCTGAGGTTCATGCTTTTTGTTTCCTACAGAACCTGTTTCCATAAATTTTGTCAATAATTGTAAAACATACTGAGAACCAACCCTTCTATCTGGGTGATTTCTATTGAATATGCGCTCCGTAGCTCTAGCACAATTATCGTTTTTAAAATAAATAGTGACAATTTCTATTCACTCCTGAAAGGTATAAACCATTTTGAGAACTAACTCTGGTAAAATGTATCTCGATTTAAAATTGGTTGTGAACAAATTAATGTTCAAGGACTATCAAATACTTATGAGTCTTTTATTATTCTAAAACTAAACGGACAAGGAAAGTGTTTTTTGTCGAAAAAACTCGTGTTGATTTGAGATCACTAAAAAATGTAGTTTTTTTATAAATTCCAATACCCAGTGCCGTGTATTTTAGATTCTTTAAACGATTTCGATTGTGTGTAATCATCAAAAATAAAATTATTTTCCTTAAGAACGAATCGATAAAAAGTTTAAAAAAAATACATAGTTTTGTCGGGAATTGAAAGAACTTTCAAAAGATGTATCACTCGACCCCCCCTTGCCATTTGAATTTGTTGAGGGGGTGGCCGTGAAGGTAGAGGGATGATGATAGGTATACAAGTATTACATTAAAATATGTCTCCTTTGGAAGCAAAGTCGACGTGTTTCACCAAATTTTCAAAAAATTTTTATTTCCAAAGTTATTCAGGGTGTCTACTTTTGGTTGGGACACCCTGTATAAAGAAACAATTTTGATTTAAACCCGGCCCGTTGTAATGCAAACTATTGTGCGTCGGTGAGGGATATGGTGTAACTTACAAAGACTTAACTATTATATCATGTCCATTAACAGCTGTTTATGGTTGTCAGCCTACACTTGCATCATTAATAGACCTTCTATAGTATCCTCTGCTATTTGTGCTTGCAGGTGTACACAGTGGGTTCCACTCTGAACATACACCCCTGTATTTCGGTTCTCTTTGGGCGAATTGAAATATTCTTTTTTTAAATTGTAGTACTTGATGAGATCTATCTTCCCTGAACGACATATTTTTTATGTGTTGTATCCACGGCCTACTATAATTAAAATAAAATACTAAAAATCAGAAAATGCCATTAGGGATTTTTTTTAACGTAATGGTTTTTAGGAAATATGAATCGGGCATGCTTAGGTTAGTGAACACCCTTTAAGAGCTATCAATACGAAATTCGGTATTAGGCTTTCTAAGCATGTCCGATTTATATTTCCTAAGAACCGTTTCGTTAAAAAACTCCCTCATAGCGTTTTATTCATATTTGTGTTTTGTTGATACACAATATAAGAAAAATGTCGTTGAGTAAGGTAAATCTCGTCGAGTACTATAATTTGAAAAAAAGATTTTTTCAATTCGCCAAAATGGAACCGAAATAGATAGGTGTGTCTGCTCAAAGTGAAATACATGTATCATAAATAAATGATTTTGACTTTATCCTGTAGTTAGAATTAACTAAACACATTATAAACTGGCCCTAAAATATCTGGTGACTATATCATTGGCTTTATTGTTGACAGGGGCGAATATACGGTCTGTTTTAAAGGTGGGGGGGGCATACATACAAAAAATTAATATCCCACACAACATTAGATGAAATTTAGTCTATATCAAAAAAAAATAATTAAAATATATAAGATCCAGTTTCGAAGGGGGAGGGCGATAGCCTTTCCTGTACCCGCCCTTGGTTGTTATTCTAGGATGATAGGGGAGTGAACAGTACTATGGCTCTTTACCTCACAATAAAAACCTATATGCTGATTTGTATTATAGATGGGTCAGGGCCCACCCAAAAAATCTATGGCCCACCCTGGTACCCACCTGCTAGTCACGAAAAATAAATTTACAGTTTTGCGTCCATGGGCCAAAAAAGTTTTTCGTCGCCCCTTGTGGCCGAAGGGAGATTTTAATTTTTCTTTAGAAATACTTGTGGCCCACAATTAAATTTGAGCTAGATTCCTACACTGCTTTTTCTTTGTCTAAGGTTAAAATAATGCATTTAAACTTTTAATTCATCCATTACGTCAATTATTGACGCTAGAACTTCATTTGAGGAAGTTACCTAGGTCGTAGAATACGGAAGACGAGTAAGGGTTATGCCCATATATAAGCATATTTAAAAAGGAGATACTCGCATACGTGCATACTTAGCATTTAAAGATGTTACTGTCCTTTTTAGACCATTCTGTATCTATTATTCAACTTTCTTTGCAGAAAGAATGAATTGACAACAAATCAACAAAGAAAAATAGTGCGTATCTATAGAATAGAAAAAATTAGACACACATAAGTGCTTGTTTCTTGTGGTAACTTACCGTATAGCCTATACATATTTCATATGGTATAAAGAAGTATTGGTTGGAGGGGGCTCAAGCACTGGGACGACGGACAAGTTTGTGTCTACTCTGTGTGAATTTATTTACCACTACAGACTACAGATACAGCTACGAGGCCGCTAAAGAACGAGTGGTGTACTTCGGTGTTACTTTCCGTGTGTTTTTGTGGCGTTTGTAGTTGTCAAAGGTGTTAAAAGTGGAGTGTGTTTATGAATTAACTGTAAACGTTCAACAAAATAACACTTTTTTCTGGGAATATACCTAGTGTTGGCACTTACGGTAAGTGTTTTGATAACTTTTTGTTTTGTCATTTCACTGACCTACCTATAATCTCTTACCTACTCTTGTCTTGTTAACAAAACAATGATGTTTATTGTGAGAGTATTTATTTTAGTTATCGTTATCTCTAGTAGTTTACACTTAAATTCAATTAGAAAACCATAATGATATTGAAACATATAATACATAAATAGTGCCCAAAATTTGGTCATTTTTTTTTAACACATGTTGAACACATTGCAGTGAATGACCTTCAATAATAGGTACCAACTTAACATATGTTATTTTTTTTAAAGACTAGAAAATGAATAGGTACGTTGATATTTTTCGGTAATATTTCTAGTTTACATGACAAAAGTTACGATTCAAAATATTGTACCTGTAATTAATTATTATATTATCAAAACATTAGAGTACTTATAGTCAGGTATTTTTGAGAGAATTTTTACAAAAAAAAGGAAAGAAAAAAGAGGGGAAAAAAGGGTGTGTCTCTCCGAGCTCTAGCACCAAACGATTTAAACTATCAGCTTGAAATTTCATATCTATGTATATATAGACTTTCAGCATTAACCGATAGAACCGTCTAGATTTCGGCAAAATCCGTCGACCGGAAGTGACGAATAAAATTTATCAGTTTTCCAAATTTGATCGGAAATTTTATAATTTATACAGTTTTCAAAAATTTTTATAAACATTGTATCCATACGGGCCTATAAGATTCATTGCAGATGTAAGTAGTATGTATATGAATAGAAAACGTATTAAATCAATCTTTGTCGATAATTTTATATGAACTTTTGTATTTCTATCTTTGCAATAAACTGTATACATTGTTATTGTTCGTAATATAATAAGAAAATGGGACAAATGTCTTTTTGATATTAACAAATAGGTAAAATAAATATTTATATTATAAATAGGTATACATAAATAAAGATCTGTTTGGTACATTTAGCTACATTAACAATAAGTAAATAACTTTATACAATTAGTATTGTCTTATCTACAAACAAACTGTAACCCTGTTGTTTGCAATAGTATATTAAGTATATTATTATAATTAAAAGTATTTGTTTATTGTGACTAACATCCGCATAGATTAACCCATATTTTCTAAGAATTTCATTTCAAGTGTGTATTAAAAGTAAACATTCACTTTGTCTTCAATCAAATATCTCCTCTTTGCTTGAGGTAATAATTGGACATGTTTAAAAGAATATCGTGGGAAATAATTCCAAAGAGAATGTCAAGATTAACACGCATCAAAAACATATTTAAAGAAGCATTTTTATAAATAAATAAATATTCCAGTAAAATCTCGAGTAAAATTCATATTACCTACAACAGTTTGTAATTTTTATTTTTTACGAATTATACAGTCGCAATTTTTGATCTTTATTTGTATATGTATTTTTATCTCATTATGTTGATACATATGTTATAAACCATGAAAAGTGAAATACGGAATCAGGTATCCCACCGATTTAATATATCAAGATGTGGCATCCCAGCCAAATGGGCATCCCAGTATAGGGTGGCTTCCTAGTATATTATTTATAATTCATTGCGGGGATATAAGAAATATAAAAATGCCTTATCACTAGTGATCGCGAGTAAATCGTACATGACGTTAAAACCAGGGGCTGATTCAGGACACCGCGCCTCGCATCGCGCTGACATACACATAAATTATGAAAAATGATATTTTACCTTTTAATTGGCGATTTTGTAGTATCCAAAATAACAGGAGCAATAAATCACTGAACACACAACACTACACACTAGTAACTTCTAGAATTCGAGTAAATTAGCAGCATCTGTTCTAGATGTTCAGGAGTTACCTTTTGACGCCTGTCGCTCAAAATACACTTATATTGCATATCCAAGTGAAATAGTTGTTCACTCAAGGTTTCTTATTGACAAATAAATTCATGAAAAATGACTGTGAATGTACATTAGGTCATCCCGAACAGCAGGGTCATTAAACGCCTACTGAGGGCGTGAAGTAGAGAGTGCGTCGTTTGCATTTAATTTGTCGATCACCCTCTTTACATCATCAAAATGAACATAATAATAGCTTGCCGTCTCTAACCATGTACTCCAACGCGTCACAACAGTCTGTGGTGGTAATGGCGTATGGAAGTTCTGATGAAGAAAATATTGAAAATATTCAGCATGTTGTTAATTGTCAAAATTGTAAACATTTCTATTTTTAGTAGTAAAAATTTTTGGATTTAAAATAAAATTTGCACTTAATTCAAACTGTTTGTATTTATTCTGGTTAATATAATCTTAATCTTAGACTAACTTGAATAAGAAAACGAACAATACCAAGCACCGGTTTGGGGGTTAACTGTGGGAAGCGGATATTGCCGCAAGCGGTTACCAAAACCGTCTTCTGACGTCCCGTATAGCGAAATCGAGCGCCAAGGTGGAAGGGATAAAATTGTGCTTCTGCAAAAACGTCTATTTTTCACTATGTATACCTATGTACAGACCTGGAATGTACGATTTACTCGCGATCTTTACTTATCAGTATCAGCGATAAAGATGCCGCCCGGGCGGCAACTATATACAAAGGAATGCCGAAAGGGTTTTTCAAGATAGTGCCTTCTTTCTGTCTTTTATTATTAACATAAATGGCAGTGATATCGGAAAGAGCTATTTTGATTTTTAT
Source organism: Rhamnusium bicolor (assembly GCA_029963845.1). Classification (NCBI taxonomy): domain Eukaryota; kingdom Metazoa; phylum Arthropoda; class Insecta; order Coleoptera; family Cerambycidae; genus Rhamnusium; species Rhamnusium bicolor. Next base: position 118,381 of record JANEYF010005385.1, on the reverse strand, counting down.
GTTATATATCGATAATTAAAGTGCAAAACCTAGTAAATAGATATTTTTTCATTTTCACGCTTTCTGTATTAAACTTTTATTATTGTTGATACCTATCTTTACAAACTACAAAACCGTACAAGTCAAAATTCAGTTTTTGTGATTGCTAGCTCCATCTTTCAAAACGAAAAACAAATTTAGCAAAATATTAAAGTATAAACCTCACAAATCTGATTTATGAGGTTTTGATATGAAACAAATGAAGTATATCTAGTAAAATCAGTACTATAAAATAACTCATTTTCATAAAAATAAATAAATAATATCTAATACAAGTAATAAATAACTTAACCGTTTTTCCTTATCCCATAAAATTTAGAATAATCGACTTACCAGGTTGATTTCTGGACGTTGCGTTGGTAATAACCATTATCTTCCTTTCTTCAATGTAAAAATTCTTGAAGGGGATAAGTAAATGAAAGTGTACGTTGGAAACTCACAAAATAGATGCTCTAACTAAATAAAAGCCACCGTTTTCTAGAAATTTAACTTTAAACCTTATTATGGTGGGGACATAAGAAAACTTCAAAAAAAACCATTTGACATTTCTGAATACCAAATGGTTTTGTATTGACGTACCTCAAAAAGTTCTGATCTGACTTATTTTTGAATTGTTTGTCCTTTATTCAGTTAATTACAAAGATAATTATGTCCAATACGTAAAAAAATATTAAGTTGTGATTTAAATGAATCAAATTAAATTTAGCAACACTTGAAATATGTCCTTGTTGCTTGAATAATTTTTATCAGTAAACTTGTTACAGACCATTTATTTACTCAGTTTGTTTTTAAGCATATTAAAGTGTAGTGAGTTGTATCATAAAATCTTTTCTAATATTGACTAGAACTAAAATACATGGGATTTAAAGGTATTGACACTTCACTTTATAATTGCGAATACCCCAAAAAGGAAGAGCAGACATTTAAAAAAAATCATTTCTATGTCAGTTTAATCTAGTCACTAAAATTTGAATGACTATGTTGGATAGTTTGGATTATTTGCTATTTATATGTATTATAAAATATACCAATTTTTAAAGGGCTTTTACCAGGCATTTTCATTACTAGTTATAATTCATCATTTCTTGAAAAGATGCCGACGTAGCCTTCTTTACCGAAGGAATTTTTTTTTTCGTTTAAATGGCATAATTTCAACAGAAAGCATTACATCCAAGTTTTTTGGTGAGTCAATAATAATACAGAAGTGGAGGAGGCCAACAAAGAGGTTCCAAAAATGTTCCTGTAGAATCGTCCTCGCTCATCCTGTATATTTGAAAATAATTTCCGGTTATAGACTTTTTTTGGCTAGTTTATGCATGTTTTAAATCAAGTTTCTAGTTATCATAGAACTTGACATATCGAAGTCGGACGCACTATTGTCTCACCCTGTATAATAGGGTCCATTGTGTTTCACAATTCTGGTACGTTTAGGACTTGTTGTATATTTTTTCAGTTATATGGAGCTCGTATTAAACCAACCTTATAAAACAGTAGTGTGAACTAAGTCACAAAAATTGGTTGGCCGGTGTTAAAAGTGTGCATGGAGAAGAGATCAAGTAATACAGTAATTTGTAAAGCACCTTTTTGGAATTTTTTCTTTCTTTTTCGAAAAATTGTATCTGATTGAGACAAATTAAAACTTAATGCATTAAAAGAAAAATTTCGCACGTAGGTACATTATTGTAGATAATTGAGTTTTGACAAAATTTCCGTATGAAATGGACATTCCTTCATCTTCCTGTAAAATTGCTACTTTGTTTAGTGTGACGAGAGTATCGTTAAAAACAGTGCATTGGGGGGGCCCCCCCCCCCCGGCCCCCCCCGCGGGGGGGGGGCGGCCCGGGGCTTTTTCCCTTGTCCCTTGGGGGGGCTTTCGCGCCCCCTTACAGATATTTTTTAGTATAACTAAATATTTTTTTATTTACTTTCTGATATCTGGCTTAAAATAGCATATCGATTTTAAAAAATTATATAATTGATAAGAAGAACTAGTGTAACTGTTAGGATCGAGGTAAAGATAGAAATACTACCTAAATAATTATATATTTATCTAACTAGAGATACTCAAAAAAGTCGAGGAAAAACGATGCTATCTATGAAATGAAAAGCTGCCTGTTTTCATAATTCTATTAATTAAAGCGGGTAAATACGGATATGTATAACAGTTTTCTAGACAGGTGTAGCTAGTTTTTACCTTACCCAGTTATGTGTTTATGTAAATTGTGAACAGTGATTTAATTTAAATATAACATTAACTACACAATATAATAATTACTTATTCAACCTTGCTTTCAGTATTTATTTTTTTGCAATAGCAATCTCTGGAATGCAATGTAATGTTTATCAACTTACAGTTCCGTAACTAGATACCTGCTATCAAAACAGAAAAAAAACTGACAATTAAGAATTTAAAACAAGTTTATAAATAATAGTTTAATTTTAATGATTCTGAGAAAAAAAACATTGTATTCATTTTACTATATGTTTCATTCTTTATGTTTAGTAGCTAGTGGACCGTTTTTAAAATGTATGGTCACAAGTAAATTATTTTTGTAGGTATACAGGGATAGATAAATATGTCGGAATATCCGATTTTTCACTAAATTATAACATATTATAAGTAACGCCGCGCCAGCTCATATTAAGAAATTGACTGGCGTCGATGAGGAGCATGATGTAATTTGCAAAGTCTTAGCTTTTATATCATGTCCATTAACAGTTGTTTATGGTTGTGAGTGTATAGTTGCATCATCAAAAAAAAATTATATTTCATATTTTGCACAGATAAAGTTATTTGCCTTTCAGGATCACAAGGAAAAGGAAAAAAAATCAATGTTTCAGTGTAACTATTATTTTTACAGATTGTAACAACAAACGTGACATTCTAAAATTATTTACTATCTTTAAATCGTTTCCAAAAGTATCTAAGAGCTTAAAAAAGATCTTAAATCGTTAACTGTTTTTTATTTAAATCATTTATTTCGTATAGAAGTATCTTTGATATACTTAAATCATTTCCGATTTGAATGTCTCTCTTTTTAAAGCGATCTGTGACAGCTCTGCACAATATTAGCGAGAGATCGGTAAGAAGGATATTGTCTACAAATAAATTACATCCGTATAAAGTACATGTATGTAGTACATACATGAATTAAATGAAGATGATCCTGATACAAGATGTAGTTTTGTCAGGAAGTAATGGATACCATTCATAGCATTTTCTGATGGATCGACGTTTTTCCTTAGTGGTTATGTCACTGTTCGTGTACTCTGGGGTCCCGAAAAGGTCCTTTCTTGGGCCCCTCCTTTCCGTTATCTTCATTAATAACATCAACTTGAAGCTTAGTTCTGTCATTACTGTAAGCTGATGTAAAATTTGCCCGTAATAACTCACTGTGATGTGCTTCAATTCATATACATATACATAAATTGTTTTTGTTGAGAGGTTGTACAGGAATAAAAAAACGCTGCCAATTTGGGGATCAAAACTTCTTCACCGTGTAATAGTACTTGTTGACGTTTTTAATGACCCCCCCCCAAAAAAACCTCCAGCATTTCATAATATTGTCAAAGTGTGTACAAAATTTCAATTTACAGCTTTATTTAAACAGTTAACCAACATTTTTATTGACAATTCTTTTTTTTTGTTAGTTGAAAGAAAAACGTTAGGGCCCCGTAACCCCATTCCAGAACTCGTTACGACTCAATTTTAAAGCTTTATCTCAAAAATTGTGGTTGCTATTGTGATACACAGGCAGAGTATTTTTTTGTTGACCATGTTTTTTCGTCGAAATTTATCTACAAATGCAAATAATTTTTTTTGTCTCCTCCACTTCGGTGATGAGGAAGTAATTAAAAACATTGTTTTGCTTAAAACATATATGTGTATATTTTCCGGAACATTAAGTTATGACCACAAAAAGAAAACGAGCTGATTAAGCGTCAAGGTGCTCCTGAATTTTATACTCATATTGTGACGGTAAAGTAAATTTATAACTAATTATAATTTATTATGGCTAATTAGTTTCACAAAATAGCGGTGACTAATTCTGAATGTGAGCAATTATTATTTTCCCAGGTAAAATATTTTGTCTATGCAAGGTAAAAAATGTTATTGTTTACGTGTGTAAACTACTGTGTTCATACGGTTGTACCTTGACCACCACTGGTAAGACATACATATTCATTCATCTGATATTTACTATTAAAGCCCTTGCTTGTTAAATCAATCCAACATTTATTGTTTTAGCTAGAATTGGTAGGTAACTGGGTATTTAGTTTTGATTCATCCTTTGATAATATACACTGCGGACTGGGGGTCAAAAGTCTTAGACACTTAAATTATAATAAAATGGCCATACGAAATAATCTATTCAATTCATCAGAAATTTTTGATGCCAGTAATTAGATTGATTATCTGGGTACTGCTTGGGGATATTGAACTGTTATTTTGAAGTGTGAGATTATTTTCATTATCTAGCTTTTGTATATTTGCAAATCTAGAACTCAGACTTCAATTATACGTTGAGATCTCGGTTGAGACTAGGTTGGTATATTTTACTTCCACACCCCTCAAAGTGAGGAAGTTATGTATTCGTGAAAAAAATTTTGAAAATTTTTATTGCATTTCTAGACGAATCTCGACGAATTATGACGATACACAAAATTTCATAAAAGTTTTCTGTCTGTATGTCTGTCTGGTTCGCGATAGCAGCTACAGTTTTTGAAATAAAGCTTTCAAATTTGGTGCACACATTCTAGAGGTCAAGGAAGAGATTGAGTTCGTTGATAAGCAAAATCGATCCCAATTTTTGAAACGTCAAAAAATGTGACTTTTTTTGAAACGTCAAAGGGACTTTTTTGAAACGTCAAAATGTGACTTTTTTGAAACGTCAAAAAAATGTGACTTTTTTGAAACGTCAAATAAATGTGACTTTTTGAAACGTCAAAAATTACTTTTATTATAAACTCCACCACACGTCGAGTTTCTAACCAATTAGAAACATGAAATTTGCACCACGTGACGTGTTTAAATAAGTGACTATTTTACAAAAATAATCGGTTATTTTTCATCTAGCTGTTCATTTATTTTTGACATATAAAGTAAGCTTTGGCCTGTCTTTGCTATGCGATACTCACCGACTTAACAATTCTGATAGTTTGAATTGTCAGTGTCTTTATAATTACCTACACCGTCAAATAGAAGTAAATAAAGCAAGTACTCGTTTCAGAAATGTTTCATATTCCGAAGTTGACAAAAAAATCCTAAGAAGCGTTCGTATCAACACAACAAAAACGCACAAATCGGTATGGGGTCAATTTACTGGTTTTTGTAATGAAATAGGATACCAATTTGAAGCCACTACAACCATAGATTATATTGCGTTGGTACTTAAAGACTGGGCTTTCAATATGATACGGAGAGATGGTAAAGATTATAAAGAAAATTTGATAAAAACCATGTGGAACATAACTGCAAAAATATTTCAGGAAATGTATTTTTTTAAAATACAACGTCATTTTCGATCCATTTAAGGATATTCAATTTAAGTGCGCTAGGGATGCTTGTAATGCTGAAAGCCCCTTCAGTCGCGTTAGATTCAGAAAATCATAAAAAAATGGTAATGCTTTGGAATGAAAACACTCCTGAAGGACCTCAAAAAAGCTTTTCCATATTATCGCAGTTGAGCTCGCTTGGAGAGGCGGAGAAGCCGCAAATTGTGTAACAAATCACTTTAAAGAAGATATTGATAACAGACAACAGGTCACAAACGGCTGATTTTTTATTTGCGACTGTTTAACTAAATCGTTTTTGCCATTTAGGACGATTAGAATATAACCCTGTGATTAGTAAGACCACACAAGGAGGTGGCAAGAAATGCGCCGATATTAAATGGTTAAGTCTATTGAAGTTAATGCCGATCTATGTCCTGTAAGGCTATATAAACAACTATTATCCAAGAGGTGTTCCCATATTACAACAAATCGTTTATTTCTGACACGCAATAGGCATTGGAATAAATACAAAGATTCCTATTGGTACAAAAATTCAGCGATTGGAAGAAATGAACTGTCCAAATTGACAAAGGAATCAGCCGGAAAAATCGGTTTAGATACAACTGTAAAAATAACTAATCATTCCAATCGAGCCACAGCTGTCAGTAACTTACATATAAAGAATGGAACACAGGAGCAAGAGCTTATCAAAATAACCGGCCATGGAAGTGCAAATTCCATAACACCGTATTTGCAAATAGATGCCTGACATCATTTGAACGTGATAAATAAAATAAGATGTAATCCAAATGAAATGCAAAATACATCTAGAACATACATACCATTCAAAACATTAATGAAGAAAAACAAGCTCAAACTGTATATCAAAAATGCAATATTTTTATCAATTGTACTAACGCAACGGAAAATAATTAATTTGAATTCTCTTTATTAATAAAACGAATTGTCAATGTAATTTGTACTTTATAATTCTCATGAAATAAATAAAAATTAATAAAATAAAAACTTGTGCATTTTATTGACTACAACGATTTCTATTCTGGAAATAATCTTTACATATATCCCGCGTGCATCATTTTTAATCGCTTAAACTGTATAGGTACGTCACACAATTTTTAAAATTTTGCTTTTGAGCAAATGCTTTCGTGTATAATAATTTTATCAAATTATTATACACAAGTCATTTGCTAAGCAAAATTTTTAAAATTATGTGACTTACACAGTTTAACCGATTAAACTTGATGCAGTCGGAATATAACCCTTGATTAATACATAAACAGTCCTTAAAGCATGGTTTTGTTTTAGCATTATTTATAATATCTTAACCGAAGCGAAAGAAAGATTTTTTTTATAGATGTTTTAGTAATCTATTAATCTCTACACGTGCTTCAGCTTTCTAGGCCTTTCTCAACGAGGATACTAAATGGTAATTTGTGTGTTCGTTGGTTATGTTACATCTGGTGACTATAATGCTATTCTAAACTGCTTACTTTTATGACAAGGTTTAATATTTCTTTGAATTTAAATTGTTTTTTCTAAAATGTAGTGACCTGTAAAAACCATTTGTTAATTAGTTGTAGGAACCACCTGGTTTTTTGCAAAAATTTTTTTTTTTAATAGAATAATTTAAAATTATCCAAAATCTTGAATTGATTATTTTTAAACCAATGTGTTGACAAAATAATGCCATATTGTTTATAACAGTTTTTTTATGTTCCTCAACTAGTTTTTTTACTTTCTTAATATAAGGAAGTATAGTAATCGTGATTTTTTTCGACCTCGAGATTTTGATTGATTTTTACGTTTTGAACCGTCCTGAATCCACTCTGACTATTTTCCGAATGATGTCTGTCGGTGCGTGCGTGTGCGTGCGTGCGTGCGTGCTTGTGTGTGTGTGTATCCGCAATAACTCAAAATATACTAATGGGAGACTTCCCAAATTTGGCAGTTAAGATTGTCAACAACATTTTAGGTGACACATTAAATTTGGTGAATGTGGGACCACCAGAAGAGACACAATGAATGAAAGAAGAAAGATACAATTTCAGGAAAAAAAAATAAAAATTTTTATTGAATTTCTGGACGAATCTCAACGAATTATAATGAAAAAAACATAACTTTATTGGTTTGGCTTAGGTATGTGGATGATATTTTTCAATGTTCGATACAAAAGTCGCTGATATTGATAACTTTGTATCTAAATTAAACAATCGTTTCGCATCAGTTAAATTCACATATGAAACTGAAAACTCTAGCCAACCACCATTTTTAGATGTATTAATAATTAGAAATAGTGAAAATAAGTTAGAATTTGACATTTACAGAAAAGATACCAGTGCACTAAGATATATCCCTAATGACTCTCACCATTGTGCTCAACACAAAATGGCTAATTTTAATTTTCTAGTCCATCGTCTATTAAGCTTCCCCCACAATAAGGAGAGGTTTGAAATAGAAAAAGCATTGATTAAGGACATAGCTGCGAGTAATGGATATTCTGTAAGTTTAATTGATAAAATAATTAGGAAACGAAAGTTTAAAGAGTCGCCTCGAAATTCCTCGACCTTTCAAACTGAAAGAGAAAATCTGAAATTTGTATGGATTCCATTCGATCTTCGATTCACCCGTGGTATTGGTAAGATTTTTAAAGATGTAGCTATGACAGTGGTTCATTCATCGGGAAACAAACTACAACAACTTTTAGGCAATCCAAAAGACAAAATTAAAACAAAGGAAAAATCGGGGATTTACAAAATTAGCTGTAAGGACTGTAATCAAAAATATGTTGGACGGACTAGACGATCAATTCAAACTAGATTCAAAGAGCATATGGCCCATCTCAAATATGGTAGAACAGATAAGTCTAGTGTAGCCCAACATGCGTTTGAGAACAACCATAAAATAGATATTAGCAATTTAAGATTAATTAGAAATGTAACAAATACGACAGCTGGATGCATTTGAAAGCTTGGAAATCATAAAATGTAAAAATAGTATGAATAGTGACAGAGGGCCCAAATAGCCCTCTTTGTAGATTAGTGGGTCACGGTTCACGTTTCGGTGACCGTGACAATAGTTTAGGTATAGAGTAGATTGTTAGAATACGTTTAGTTTTAATCATCTCCAGATGATGCCAACTTGGATGGCGAAACGTGCATCGAGTGCAGTATAGTGTTTTGGTGTTTCGTGGAAAACTACGTCAGTGATAACTTTATGGAAAATAATCTATCTCTGCATGTCTGTAGTATCGTGGTAGCAGTCACAGTTTTTGAGATAAAGCTCTCAAATTTGGTACACATGTTCTAAAGGCCAAAGACAATGATAAATTGGATGATGAGCAAAATTGGCCAGCTGAGAGGTGGTCCACGGGACCAAACTTTTTTGTATTTGCCTTTACAAAAAAATATAAATAAACTATATTTTCCAAGTACTTAAATAAAGCTGATTAAACTGAAATTTTTTAACACATTTGACCTCATAAAATAAGGTTAGGATAAATTTAACAGTTTGACATTTGAAATGTCTAATTTAGTTACAAAAATGTCAATGTCAATAACAAGAAATTATTAAAATATATGACATGAATTATTATTGACAGTATCGAATGACGCCGAAGTGAAGAATTAAATAGAATGATTCTTTTACATCAGCATAATATATACTGGTATAAGAAAGTTATGTGCTGGCCACATCAGATATTTTATATTACAACTAATTTGACCAAATATATATATATCATCAGTTTTTCGCATTTTTCAATTTTATCTTTATTACGTTAATACATTCTGTTTATAGAAATTAATCTGCATCCGAATGTTTAACTTACTATACCACCTACCAAAGATTACTACTGACTGTATTATTAATGATAATTCGTATTATGTGAAGGAACCAGCATTCTTTGTTTCGCCTATTAATTCAGTATTTTCTGTTTCCTATAGTGCAGAAAACTCGAATGGAATTACCAATTATTGTAAAAGCAATTTTTATTAATAATTTCAAGTGTATGTATGTATGACTTGGCTCCGACCAGGTTAGACAGGATATGCATACAACAAAAGCACATCAGCATTAATTTGTCGCGCTTACTCAACTCAATCACATTAATGATGCCCCCATGTAATGTTGATCAGCCAGCAATCAATTTAATGCCGTTTCACGGTCTTTAGAACTTTGTAACAAAAGGGCACTAGTTACGATACATTGAAATAGCAAGAAGCACCCGAGCGCAGAAATATCCACGATTGAAGGTCAACGGACTTTTCTCTTATTGGAACACGCATTTCGTCCGTCTGCAGATGCTATTTATGTGTTTCCACTGTTTAAATTGTCAGCTTATTCATGTAAAAGTCCCACTAGTCCCAGTGATCGAGACTGACTTGATGAGTAACAGTAGCAGTACAGAAAAAGAGCGGATGTATATACATATATGAAAATAGTGCCTTTGTCAAAGTCTGTGATTTAAAAGAAAATACAGTGCCACTTTTAATACCTTTAATACATTTTTGTAGGGAAATTAGTCTTTACTAGGTATATGCAAACTGGAGATGAGAAAATAAAACCGTTAGTACAACTAAAAAACAACAGTTATTCGCAGTACCTATGGCAAAGTTATAGTGTTAACAATGAAATAGTGTACAAGCCAGAATACTTCTTTTCAAAATTGTTGCTACTTATTTTAACATGCCATGGCCGACAAATTCTGTGGTTAAAATAAAAATTATATATGCCGGCGGCAAACATTTTGGTTTAATTAGACGTCGAGACTACCTAAATTATGTATAATTTTAGTCGCAAAATTGAAATTAACCATATTTACGTAAAATTTACGTTGACACGACGTGGAATTGACATAAGTGAAGATAATACGACGTCAAAATTTAGATAAATTGACTAAGGTAAAATTACATATAAATCTTCCTTGTAGTTGCACAGTATGTTTGGTGTTTGGTTACTAATACGTATTTAGGTACATTTGACTTCATTTCGACGTCAATTCGACATCGAGTTGACTAGTTTTAGATAAAATCTACGAATTTATGTGCAAACAAATGACTCCTAATAAAAAAAAGAAGAATTTTATACTTATTTGGTATTTTTTCTATAAGTAGTAGCTACATTGTTGACAGTTATCTACAAAATTGAAGACACCTAATTCATAGTAAGATAGAAAATAAATGAATGTCGGTGATAAAAATGGCCGTGGCCCAGCAGAGTCTGCTTTTCGCGCTCAAAAACACTATCCCAAAAACTTTGTCCCACCACCGCGCGCACTAGTTACAAAACCTTGCATAATATAGGGGTCCAGTAGCGCCACGCTACAGGAGTAATACAACGTTTAACAAAATTATTCTAATCAAATCTGGAATTTAAGGTATGACGAACAAATTTATTTAATTTACGACGAAAGCGATCCAAATTAATTATTTCCGAAAACGGACCGTTACATAGAGACAACAACTTGATGGAGCTCTTCAAATTCGCATTTAAGTTCTTTCAATGTAAGTCTTGGATTTTCCTCTATATACTGAACCACGAAGTCATGAAATTCTTCCATAATTTTGACCTTCTCTTTCCACCACATTGCCTTTGTATGCAAGGTCATAATCGATGCATCGATATGACGTTGCTTTCTTTTGCATCAAGTATATTTGCCGGTCATTTCCAATTCTAGATTATTATTGAAGACTGCACAAATTTGCCTTTGATGTTGTCTGCTTCCTTTTATTTATGTAAGGCCGTATATTAACACATTTCTATAAAAATTATTGTTAATTTATGTTTTTGACATTAATATTGAGAAATTTGAATTTGCAGTTGTCATTTCCCAATTTGAAAATTTTCAAAAATCTAAAAAAGTTAGGCAAAAGCTTTCTTGTGACACAATGATATCCATAAAATTATCTTCATTTTTGTTTATACATACAAGTGTGTGTCACGACGCCACTTTTTGATATAATGAAAAGTCGAAGGTGGCCTGTAATTTGTTGATCCATACACTTTATGGCTAAATACATAATTGATTTTTTATGCGTTTGCTTGTGCAAATAGATCATGCATTTCCTTATCTTATGAATTGTTATTCTACACCACCAAGACGTTAACGATAATAGAAATATTTATTTTTGTAATAATTTGATTAGTATCAAGACCACCATGACTAACTTCTATGATTGTTGTCACTTTCACGTTTTTAAATCTAAATCCTATTCTTTTGCCATTGATTTATTAACCCATATTAATATACAGTTGGAAAGTTTAGGCTCTTAAGAACTTAAAACTAATCTAGAAACATGGCTTTCAGTTGCCCTCGTGTATGGTGCAATTAAAATTGTTTACGATATGTATTTATAGATTCGTTATGTGCATTCCTTAGATTACAATATTGATTTTTCTAATTCTTGACTTACTTTAGGTGAATGAACGTATCCAAAGATAGAAGATTGAATCAAAATAACGCCAAGCTATTCAGAGCAATGGTTAAAAGTATCCTGCCACAGTGGCGTCGAACGTTAATGACTCAATGACTTGATGGCGATAAATTTAACTGTTTTATTTTGTATGCAAATATTAATAATAATTATGCTTATAATTACTACTAAATAATACGCTTGCCAAGTTTCATGCTTTTACCTATAAAATACACTTTATTGGACTCAATGTTTTTTGAAAATTACAATTATGACAACAAGATAAAAAAATTGTATTTTATCTACTTACAATTTTATTTATCTTTATTTTATTTTATTAATATTTGATATTTCCAAGATTTTTTTCTGAAAATGTCTACATTTCTTGTAGCAATCAAAGATTTTTTAAATACCTTGAAAAATAACTGAATGAAGTCGCTTTTTTGAAATATTACAATTATGAAAAAAAGGCAGTATATGAAAAAATCTGTATTTTATCGGTACCTACAATTTTATTTATTTTATTTTATTTTATTAATATTTATATTCATTTTAAAATGTCTACATTTCTTGTAGCAATCAAAGATTTTTAAATACCTTGAAAATAACTATGAATCTTTTTGAAATATTACAATTATGAAAAAAGGCGTATATGAAAAATCTGTATTTTATCGTACCTCAATTTTATTTATTTTATTTTATTTTATTTTATTTTTATTTATTTTATGAAATCAAAATAGCATCCAATTACAGGGCAGGAAATATACAAAGAAATTGTGCAAGTAGAGTAAACACTTATACTATGTTTTACAGATAAATAATTACTATTAAACTAAAAAGAAAGCAATAATTTATGAAAGATAGATTAAACAGTTTTGGTATGAACTAGTTTACTTAAGAGCGATTAAAAATACATTGCTTTATACTATTAACACTACAATTAAAAATATAGTACATAAGCTTAGTAATCTGAGCACATATTGTGAATAGGCGACGATTTTAGTACATTTGTTCTTGTGTAGCTAGTAGAAAATGTGTGTGAGCGAGTTGAGAATATGACTTTGAAATGTATGAACTAAAATATCCCAGTCAGTCTACTTGTTAATATTTATGTAGGAACAACACAAAAAGTAATCCTACGTGTTTAAGTCATTTAGATTAAATTTGGTAGTAAGTCAATTGTGCGTGCTCTGGAAGGATAAATTCCGTCGCTTTAATGAAATGTTTAACGTGCCTTCTCTGAACCCGTTCCAAATTAAGGATATGAATATTGTAAGTGTTCAACAATCCCTATTTTTGCCGTACAAAACATTAAACAAGTGTGGGATATCTTTAAAATGCCTTAATTTGCATGATAAGCCTATTTGCATTAGCAGTTATGTGATCTATGTGGAGTAAGTTAGTTTTGAGTCAAAAATATCATCCTTAATTAGGCATTCGTAATATTCTTCCTATTTTGTAGGAAAATTTTATCATTATTTCTCCTTGTAAAATCATCCTTACATTTTATATATTTAAAGTAATCTATTATTTTCCATGAATTTATTGAGGTCACTGTAATCACAATCTTCTTCGAGTTAATAGAGCAAACAATTTTGATCATCAGCAATAGGACATTACTTTGTATATCTTGGCAATATCATATAAGATTATAAATAATGTGGCAACGGCTCGGACTCTGATCCTAATCTTCATATCCGTATACTTCATTTTATGTTCTGTTCCCAATATACTCAAACAACTTTCACTTACCAATACACTTCTGTAATTTCTCTTCACTCTCTTATAAATTCTTTTCCACAATTAAAACATTTATACCCCTTAAATTTAATAAATTATCTATAAACAATTTCAAAATTTCCAAAATTAAAAATTTAATTTCAAATCTTTCCCTTTTTTAAAAAGAATTTCAATTTAATGGGACTAAATTAAAAATAAGAAAAATTCTTAAATACATAAAATGCATATTTTTCAAAAGAAAGCGGATTAGTAGCTGGTAGGGTGAAAATCCCTAAAAAAAAGTGGGACATTTTTAACATAACTTAACAAATCTTCAAAACTGTTCAACATAAGTTATTAAAATTTCAGTGCGTATTGTACAATAGACACTTAATTTTTTCTGCTCCGTCATCTTTAAGATATTCATAGTTGAAGTGATTTGAATCGTGTATTAGTTATCACATTCTTCAATTGCATAATGTTTGTAGCTTCTCGACTATAAGAGGGGTCTGGAATAACGAAATCAAAATAAATCATTTTAATTCTCAGGGTAGTGGTACTTTACATAATGATTTTTCAATACATTTAACCCCTGTCAAGTTGTTTTAACAACGACTGTGCCTAATGACTGACTACAAAGTCTTTAAATAAACTTGTCGGAAATATATTTGAGAGTTTCTATTTCCCAACACTAGTCAGTTTTGAGAAACCATAAGAACAACATTCGAAATACATTCTAATAATAGACACGACGGAAAAACCGAGGTTGTAACCCTCGTAACGTTATATTTGATAGGGTGTTAATAATTAATTATGTCAAACGATAAGGAGGTGTCAAAAATTTAATATTTCTAATTATTTTCACTGGGCCAGATATGATGAAATTTTATCTCCCCGAGATTAGGAATATTTTAGAAACGAAATAATAGAATTTGCTGTGTAGGAAACAATGACAATCTCGGAGAAAATACTCGTTTATTATTTGCATAATTCAAAGAATAGACTGTATTTCCTTCCTTTGGAGCAAAACTAGTCTTAAGCAGGGGCGTGCGGTGAGTTTTGATACAGGGGAAGCAGTTTGTGATATAGGGTGATGGGTAGTGCGAAGCCCCGAGCGAAGGGGGCATGGCTTTCGTATACTCATTTTAAAGCAAATGTCGAAAGCCGCAAAGTTATGATATCTAGAAAAAAAGTACACTTGTAGGACCGCCACTCCTCAATAAACATAAAACATAAAAACACCACAAAAAATTAGACAACCCCCGATTCCAAAGCCGAAGCTGCACGGGCGAGGGTTACACTTATGAAAAAAACTCAGACACACAACCATACCCACCGCCGGTGGCGGGGATCGATCCCGCAGCGAAATAGAGAGTTTGTTCAGTCACACTTGCCATCGTGCACTCTCTAGCCAACTATAAATCGAGCCGGCTAGTTAAGTAGTTAACATGCACATACCTACCTATTTATAATGTAGTTTAATCCGCCTCTCCTTTTTTACGAAGTCGGAAATAACTTCGTCGTAAAAGTTTGAATTTTGAGACATCTCCTTCACAAAGTCACTTTCTATTGTCAACAGGAACAATTTTGAAAGCCGCTCTTCACTGGTTGAATTTCTTGAAAAAGTTTTTATTTTTTTTAAGGTCGAAAAACTGCGTTCAACCGAAGCACTAGTTGCAGGTATCGTCAACACTAACTCACACAATTTCAACACTTCAGAGTAGGCCTGATTCAAACTATTTTCTTTTATAAAGATAATCAGTTCGTTGGCGTTATGTTTCTGACTAATATCTTCTGTAGCATAAATAACTGAAAGTTCCGATCGCAACCCAACTATATCAAAAAAATTTCCGTAGTTATCACTCAATGACTGAAGAGCGTTTTGTGGAAACTGTTTATTTTTAAATTCATTAAAATTACACAATTCTAAAAATTGTATATCACTAAAATTTTTAAATCTATTATTTAGTTGCCCAGTGATATTGTCCAAAATTTCGATAAAAAGTCTTCGATATGAAGTTCTACGATCCACTATAAATTCAGTTCGTATTCTTCTTCTTTGCGGCTCTAAATTGTCATTACTAGTTTTCTCCCAGAACTTTTCAAATTCATTTCTTTTGTTACAAATCAAATTTTTGAATTCTTCAATTTTCTTTACACAAAATCCAACGTCATTTGATTTAGTTTGCAAAATATTGAATAAATTGTCAGTAAATGGGAATATTTCGGAAAAAATATTTAACAAAAAATTAAAATCAAAGTCTCTTTTCAATGAATCTAAGTAACCTCTGGATCCATTCAAAGTCTCAGTGTCCCAATCATCTTTGCTTTGTAAAATATTTTCAAATAAATCAATTAGAGGCTATCGATACAACAATCTCAATAACTCTTTTTAACACCTCGATTTTTTTTTTACAAGTTCATTATGCTTACGGTCACTTTCTTTCAACTGCTGATCTAATGAATGCTCAATTCGTGATTTTCCAAATGTTTTTTCTTTTAGCACCGCTCGGAAATGAGTTTCACACTTACCATGCCTCTTTGTCACTTTGTGAATGTTGTTTAAATCTGAAAAGCCATTTTTATTCCAAACACATTTTTCATTTGTGAAAAGTACACATGGCCAACAAAACAATTTACACAAATTTTCACAACCCGTTAACCACTGATTAGTACTGTACATATCAATATTAAAGTACCTATGGCATGTTTTAACTTTCGTTTTTAAAAGTTTTAAATCAGGTGTTGGTCTCCCGTTTCTAATAATATCCAGTTTATCTTGAAACGAATATGTTGAAAATCCCTTTTTCAACAAATTGCACACTACACAAACGCAAATAATATTTTCCACAGTGCTAGGACCAGCTTCCATATTGAATAAGCATATCTAAAACTGCTTATACGCGCACTAATGTTCAACGTTTTAAAAATCAATTGTCCCCGCACCACAGGTTTAGAAACACCAAAAAAAGTTTTTACAAATATAGTACAAAAGCTGAGAATAATACTAGGAAGATTAATATTAAGTATAATATTAAAATCGATATTAAAATCGAGATTAAAATCTATAAAACAAGACGCATTACTATGCTATACTGTTCAGATATCAAGATTATGAAGTGGGGATGTCATGCATTTCAAGAAGTAGCTTACATCTGTCGCGCGAGTTCGTGTTGGCTCGATTAATCGAGTGCGTCACGTTACGGTTTTATCGTGCAACATTGGCTCAGCTGATCAAATGCAGACCCGTGTCTATTGAAATTGGGTAAAAGTAAATTTTAATGATTAATATAATATGTGATAAATAATAATTAGGTTCTAATTATGTGTTTTTTTTTAATAATCCCAAGGGAAGCACTGCTTCCCTTGCTTCCATGGACCGACCGCCCCTGGTCTTAAGTCCATTTTTATAGAATTTCGGGTTTTGTAGTTTATGCCCGCTACTATAAAAAATTGTTTCGGTTATAATACAGAAGTATTGCAACTTCAGGAATATAAAATATACCTAGTATTTTGTTCTTTACTATTGCATATATCTTAATCCTAATTTAACATAGTTAGTTATTAATGCAAAGTCTGCTGATAAAAACTTTCTCCTGTAAAACTAAAATTTTAGACTTAGACTAGTTCTCTCCAAAGGGATGATTTGTTTCAAAATTTTAAAATTTCAAATAAAGTGTGTGTTTGTGTCAGTGCATCCAGTCTGAATATGCGCAACGTAAAGTTACCGCCTACCCAATGTCTGTAAACGCTTCACAAGCAGCAACGATTTTTTTTTGTTGATACATTACCAATCTATGTAGCAATCTAACCTTCATTCGGAATATTTATGCAAATTTTTTATTTAACAAACCGCATCTTTTAATGATATTTTTTGTATATTATTTAGGTAGTCTTATAAAAACGACCGGCATTTGAACGCCAATCTGACTCATCCTAAATATTATCGTTGTTATGTAATAGCATACCTACTGGTTTGACCTTTTACAGAAACCTGGGCAACTGCAAATATTGCAAATTTTATAGTACGATGTATGAAGATTATAACCTACTTTCTAAGAGTGTACATATGTATATGTTTGTTAGAAAATTTGCAGATGATATTACGAATTAAATGATGTTCGCTATAATTAAAGTCCATGCGTCTAGTTAAATACAAACAAAGCAACTCATAATTTTGCATTACCTTATTGTGTTGGCAATAATAATGTGCAGATTATAATAACTTTAGTCTATCGTCAGGGCTCGCTTTAGAGGCGGACAACCTGGACCCCTGTCCGGGGCGGCGAACCTAAGGGCGGCATTTTCGCCCCCCTGAATGTGAACCAAATATTGATAAATCAATTATTCTCAATTAATATAAATTTTACACTACTTGTTGATTTTTTTCCCTAACTAAAACTAAGTACTATGCAATTTACATTTGATCTTTGTGGTTTGTGTTTTAAAACTAGAAAAATATTAAAACACCTTTTTAAAAAAGCATATTTATTTTTGAAATAAAACAAGATGTATACATAGTTAAAAGACGCGCATGACCCTGCATGAAATTTTTAGTTATACAATTACTTGTTTAAAATAGGAACTGCAAGACATAACATGCATGGACATGTTTTTGCGCCTTACCATATAAAGAAAGAGTCATCTAAGAGCAATTGTGTTTTTATTGCAAATGCATCGGTGCCGGTGATAACATATCCTTGAAGTAAGTTTATAAATATTAAAAATATTTAATAGTTTAGTTCGGGATAGTGACCTTTGTGTGTTTTGCCAATTTCTAAAGGTAAGTACTTTTGCAAATACCTATATTAAGTGGTAAAGAATTATTTTCAAAAAATATTTTCCACAATACGTACTTACACATTTTTAAATACCTAGTTTCTGTATGTTTGTTGTGACTATTTTTATTAATTTATTTGGGGTTTTCGCCGCGAAAAAAAGAGAAACAAAAAAATCCATCTTAAAAATTCAAACATTTTAGATAGGTATCTATTTTAAATATTTAGTTTTTATATGTTCGTTGTGGTGGTTCGCAATTTGTCCATTTTGTTGGGATCCACCACACCTAAAAAATCCTACTAATTAATAAATTATAATTTTGTGTAGTAATAAGCCAATGCGTTGCATAAAAAGATAAAAGAAGAAAAATCTTCGTTGACGGTGGCTTAGTCTGTCCCACAGTTTAAAAAAATGAAATGCCTAGTTTTAATTCCTAAAAGTATTAACTATTTTTTCCAAAAAGGGGGTGGAAAATTAGCCCGAAACGTTAAGAAATTCGTTTTTATATTTAAAAATAGTTTAAGTGGGTAATTAAAACTAGGCATTTTATTTTTCAAAACTATGAGACAGACTAACTCACTGACTAATTGGATTTGAAGATTTTTCCAATTTTTATTTTTAGCAACGCCTTGGGTTATTTTAACTAGCGTATTCTGTATTGTTTAATTTGTTGTTTTAGAATGTCTGACGCGCGAAGAAAATTGTCCGTCCATCAGTACAAAAAGCGAAGGCTAGAGAAGGAAACCCAAAAGCAAAAACAAGCTGGTGCTCTGCACAATTATTTACAGGGTAGGTCCGGTAGTACCGTTAGTACCAAAACAAATTCTCCAAAAATTCAGATAAAAAGGAAAAAACGGAATCATCAAAGAGTGTTGGTGACCAAGACCAATCAATACACGATATTTCTAAACCAACTTTGTCACCAAATGAAAGTAGTCTACCAACTGAAACCGCCTTGGCACTTACAGAAGGCACCCTGGCTGCACTAGTAGCACTCTACCTTTACAAACTGATCCCACCCTACCACCCACAGAATGCACTGTACAAACTTTAGGTACAAATCCAGCATTGTGGCCCAGAATTTTAGGATATGCCAAAAGAAGTTCTTTAATACAACAAGGTCCACCTGAACCATTGTTTAATTACAAATTTCCTTATGATGGCACTGGTCGAAAATTTAGCGCAAATTACTATGCTCGAATTTTAAGAAATGGAGAGCAAGTTATAAGAGACCAGCTAGTGTACTCCACTTCAAAAAACTGCATATATTGCTTTTGCTGCAAAATTTACAGCCGTGTGTCAAGTTCCCTTTCAAAATAAGGTTTTAAAAGCTGAAAGCACATAGTGGAAATTTTAAAGGATCACGAAATTTCTAAAAATCATATTCAGGCTCAAAAATCCTGGCTAGAACTCAGTCAAAGGTTAAAGTGTTGTACAACTATAGATGCAGCTGCCCAAAGAGTTATTAACGCTGAAACGAATCACTGGTACGAGGTGCTTCTAAGGATTGTAGCAATTACTAAAATGCTCGGTAAAAGTTTAGCTTTTCAAGGTACAAGTGACAAGCTGTTTGAGCATAACAACGGCAACTTTTTAAAAATAGTTGAATTGCTATCTAAATTTGATCCCGTCATGGAGGAACACGTGCGTAGAGTGCTTAAAAAAGAGCTTCACTAAAGCTCACTATCTTGGAAAAAACATTCAAAACGATATAATAGACTTGCTTCACGAAAGTGTAAAATCGCATATTATTGCTGAAATAAAAAAAGCGAATACTATTCCATAATATTAGATTGCACTCCTGACGTTAGTAAGGTGGAGCAAATTACCATGATAATTAGATATTTTTCCATCAATAAGTCTGATTCTGATTCAAACGATGTCGAAATAAAAATCTACGAAACCTTTTTAGGTTTCTTACCTGTGGAAAGATCTACAGGAAGACAATTATATGAAATTATAATTGAAGAGCTTCATGAAATGATACTTGATGTACAAGATATAAGAGGGCAGGGATATGATATCGGAGCTAACATGTGAGGCAACAAGGCAGGAGTGCAATCTAGAATTAGGAATTTAAATCCACGAACATTTTACGTTCCGTGTAGCAGCAACTCACTCAATCTAGTGGTAAATGATATGGCAAAAGCATCCTTGGAAGCAGCCATTTTTTTTTAATATGGCCCAAAAAATATATTTATTTTTTTTCTTCTACTTTTCGACGTTCAATATTTTTAAAACATGTCCAAGGATTAACATTAAAACCTTTGAGTGACACTCGATGGGGAAAGCAGAATAGGAGCTTTAACGCCCTTAAGATTTCAACTTGGTGAAATATACGACGCTCTGCTAAGCATTTATGAAAACCAAGACATCGATATCTCAATAAGAGACGAAGCTTCGGTTTGCTAAGTTCCATTAAACAGTTTAAATTTTTATGTTCAATAGTCATTTTCATGGTTTGAATTAATTTTTTTTAAGGTCCTCATAACACTGCTTTGACTTATATTTAATTCCTTAGCTACAGAATAAGTAGACAGATTTGGGTATTCAATGAAAGACGATAAAAAAATATTCATCTGCATTTCCTCATCAAGAACAATTTTTCTTTTTCTAGTTTTATTTTTCAATGAATTATTGTCATAACAATTTTATTATAAATTTTCCTAAATGTCATTTTAGCTGGCACAGTCTGATTTGGGTATTTTCGCAAGTAAAGTGTGTTAATAATTATCGAAAATTAAATTCATTCGATTATGAAAAACAAAATATGTTACTTGAAGAGCGTAGGATATGACTTTTTATATGTGACAGAAGGTGGCGAATTAGATTTGAAGTTCCTAAGCTGGGGTGGCAGGGGTGAAGGGGTGAAAAATAAAATTCAACATTCAACAGTGATTTAGAACTTCCCTCTCGAAAATTATATCATATCTACCTTGGATCCAGGGCTAGTTTTAACCCTTAATTTGACAAGAGTTGCTTTAGCTAACTCATCGTACAAAAATAGGTATATTTGATTGGATTATGTCTATTAGGACCCATGTATGCCAAAATAAATTGAAAAATTGAAGATGCCAAAAAATTACGAGTTGTATCTTATAGGACACACTGCTAAATAATAGAAGATCTATTGCTAATATATTTTGTATCTTATAGGATACAATACCAAAAATTAGTAAAGAAAACTCATTATATTTTAAATGTTTATGTTTATAATGAATAAGAAAAATACATTCAAAATGGGGTACAAAACATATATTCAAGAAAACGTTGCCTAATTATTGTTATGAAAGGTGTAAAAGTATTTACGGGTTGCATCGCATTTGGTACAGATCCAGTGAGTTTCTCCAGACTCACAACGGCATCTACCTTTATATCAAGAACAGGCCTTATTTTGAAATAAGGATCGCCGTTCTGATTCTTGTTATTGACAAAATGAATATACCGTCTCATTTGTTGATACCGTTTCAAAGGCATTACATCAATATCATTTTATCTAAATTATTTGATCCATACTCTAAATATGGCATATCCACTATACCCATCAAAATAATATGTATGGCTACGAAATCGTGAACCTCGTTTTCAACAATATTTATAGATTTTCCTGTTTCTTGACAAGAATATAAATTAATATTCTCCATAATAAGCTGAATAGAAAAAAATGTCTTGACATATTGCAGAGGTGATTGTTCTTCGTTTGGTATTGAAAAGTCGTTATCAGGTATATCTACTGGATCTCAAATTCTTTGTTGGACTATGTATTTGTTATATTGGGATTTTTCACACGCCTCTTATTGGTTTTTTTGGTGTTATATATTTTAGAATGTTCCTTCTTCTTTTGACTTTGTTCCGGTTCCTTACTTTCCTGGCCTTTTTTCTTTGAATGAGATCTTGTTTTCAATGGGGTCAAAACATATGATTGTGTTGGGGTTGTATTGTCGTCTGAAATGTTTTTGATAGGTGTTTTTAGTCCTTGTAGTTCAATATTCGGTTCTTCGCCCTGTTCTGAAGCGATGTCGGTATCTGAACTGTTCAAAATAATCTCATCAAGTTGTTTCTGCAATTGAGCTAGAAAGTGAAGATGCCTCACATGAGTAGGAATATCTATCCTGATCATTTATATCAAGTATTTTTTCTTCATCATAGGCACTTGACTCGTCAGTATTTGATGTAGAAGAGGGAAGAAGGGGCACAATTTTATCTCTACGAGTTGGAAACATTTTGTTTTTTTTTTTTCTGAAATAAAAAATAAATGTTTGTTGTTTTTATCGTAGATTTTAGTTTTTTTTTACAATTAAAAATAATATATTTTTTTAATTCGGATATCAATATAATGTAGCCAAAAAAATTTACAAAACAAACTTGATACACCATCCTGAAAATTTGGTAATGTCGACAATAGGATACATAACACACGTGACCCATCTTCTTATCAATTTGGTAATGTGGATAATAAGATACATAATATAAAAATGCTATTTTTTGTTGCAAAATATCACAAATTTTTTTTCTGACATATAATACAACATAGATCAAACATCTAAAAACAACGCCTAGTACTATTTTATATAAATATCCGAACAATATGTTTAAAAAACTAATAAAACTTACCTTATGACACGATCAGCTGTTGCACATAGCCGCCATTGCTAAATAATCATAGAGTAGTTGCAACAAATTTGTATAGATAGCTGAACTATTAGTAAAACTGTATAAAGTAGATCGTATTTGACCAGTAAACTAGATGGCTCACTTTGATTTGGCCATTAACCATAAATTATGTGTTTATAAATATAGCGTATCCTATAAGATACACTATCAAATTAAGGGTTAAATAAAAACACTGTTTGTTTACCTTTTTTAACTGATAGAAACTGTAGATCTGTTTTAGTTAAGTTAGTACCAATACCATAAATATGTATATACAATATGCCTCGGAACAGGTTTAAATGGGAAAGTTTGATTTAAAGGGCCTCAGGCGACTTTCAGGCATCACCTTGAACTTAATGCGACACACTTGTCTAAGTCAAGATTTATACAGGGTGAATTCAAGTAAAAAATGAACTTAAAACTGAACAATACGCTGACGAGGCATGTTTAGTTTTAACCGTTATTATAAAGAATCTCGACTGGATTTTGTTTCATAGAATGTGCAAGATATAAAAGTAAATATATTGGCGAATACCAGTGGTCTACTATGTATCTAGGCAATTTGCCATTTGAAAAATACATTACACATAACTCTTCAGGTGTTCACCAGTTTAATCATTCCCATAAATTACGGTGCAATAAACACATGTAGAAATAAAACAATTTATGCAATGTGTTTTGTCGGCCTTAAGACTTTCATTATGGATTTTTTTAAATCAACACAATGCATTAATGTCTGTAAATCCTATCTGCGAGTATAAAACGACCACTCCCTCTTTGCATTCTCTTTTAGCATTCTACCAGTTTGATAAGCCATTATACTCTATGCGTATTTTTCAGCAAAAAGTAATCTGTATCGCAATAGGCAGGCCTCAATTTACGACAGTCACCTGTTTGGTACTTAATGGAAAAGATTATTTTGCAAAACTCCAGGTACTTTAATGTGTTACCCCAGCTATAGATTAATGTTTGTGCGTAATAAATCTAAATATCCTTTTTAATTTCTTGTCAACCATCTACTAAATACCCCTTTTACTTTACAAGAACTTAATATCCCTAGCTTTAAAAGCAAAGTTAGTACTGCTCCTAGTGAGGACAATATTATCATCCCTATGGTAAAAAATTTCCCTCTTTCAGCCAAACTGTATCTGTTAGAAATTTTTAATACTGATGTCTTGTTTATTCAGAACTTTGGAAAGGATGATTAAATTCAGATCAGAATGGTGGTTGAAATATAATAATAAAAAACAATTTTTAGCATGATTTTCATAAAAGTTACGGAACTTATTTGCGAAATACAATCAAATTTTTCCAGAAATAACCGTATGGGGCTGTCTTCTTAGATATCGAACACTGTTAACTCTGTTAATTTAAATATTTTAGAATGCAAACTGAAAGATAATCGACTTCCTCCATTTTTGTGTCACAACATTGTTAAAATGTACAGAGAAAGACATATCTTCCTTAGAAAACTAAATAATCCTAAAATTGAACCTAGGGTAATATTCCTCAAGGTTCTGTACTAAACCCCCTGCCTTTTAATATCTATACTCAGGGATTTTAGTCTTAGTAGTGTGCATGAAGTGATACAACATGCTGACGATTTTGTCGTTTACTGTGAAGATAAAAAACTAAATATTTGTTTACAAAAAAATGGATAATGCAATGGATATGACATCCTCATGATGTGATCTAAACTGTCTAAACATCTCTTTTGATAAAACTTGCTCAACGATCTTTACTAGACATCGCCTCTTGAACTATGAATCTCTAAATTTAGCAAGTCGTAATGTTCGTTTCCAAAAGGATGATTTTAGATAAAAAATTATTATGGAAGAGCCATATTAATTACATAATTGGAAAATGTGAAAAAGGGATAAATCTTCTTCGCTCATGCTCTAAAGTCCAGGAGACTTTAGTGCTGATATAAATGTTTCACTTAGAGATCCTTAGTTAGAGCTACCATTGATTGGGTCCATATTTTATGGTTCAGCGTATAAAACTTTAATACCTCGATTAGAATAAAAAACAAGGCCATTAAAATTTGTTTCGGTGTTATGAATTCCACACCTTAATAGGACCAACTTCAACACAGCTTTTTAATTATAATCTTGTGGTCATTCACGATACATCCAAAACAGTCTTTCCTAAATTTTCATTGGTTCCGGTACTTGACAGGAAACTGTTTCAAAATATTCTCAATGAGTATAAAGAAAATAAATCAATTTTCGCTGATGGCTCAAAAAGTGCTCTAGGTACAGCATGTGGTTTTTACATTCCTGATCTGGAACTAGGAGACAAATTTAAATTATCTATACTCTAGATTCTATCTTTACAGCGGAAGCCGTACCCATTTACCTATGTGTTTTAAACGTGACTATTTACTCCCGTTCGAAAAGTGTTATGGCTAATACTGACTGGCAGCTGCAAACATCAATCTTCATCTGTTATTGTACATATAGTCGCCAAACTTGACTCTTTATCGCAACGAGGGCTCTCTGTTTGCCTGGGTTAAAGCACATTGTGGTTTAACTCAGAATGAGATCGTTGACAAAATGGCTGGAAGCCGTTGTTAATGATGCTCTTTGTTCCGTCAAAATTCCAGTGACCGACTTTTTTCAAATGTACATAAGCAGAGCACAAGTTATTACTATTTATACCCCTTGATCGTTGAAACCAGGTGGTACGAGGTACGACATTTATTTTATTACAAAATCATTCTTCTCAATTATCATCACACTTTGCAGTTTTAAACATGGTAGATTTCTTGCTCACTTATTTAAGATTGGAGTTCTCGAAAATGATCTTTTTAATTGTGGAGAAAAAGGGGATATTGAGCATATATTCTTTAATTGCCCGTTTTACATAGCCTTGAAAAGTCAGTATTAGTAAATAAGCTGTCAAAGTTTACACACAAAAATAAAATGAAAAATATGTATTAGCTGATATGCTTCTAAATTTTTACATTCAACAAACAACACGGCTTAAATTTAGTGGCAACTGTAAACCCAAAATATGCTTCTAAATTTTTACATTCAAGAACAAGGTTTAAATTTAGTGGCAACTGAAAACCCAAGTTGGGTTTTTCAGTTGCCGCTAAATTTATACCATGTTCGTCAATGTAAAAATTTAGAAGCATATCAGCTAATACATATCTTTAATTTTATTCTTGTGTGGAAACTTTGACAAGTCCTATACTTTTGTGAAATGGTCGAAAGGACAATAAAGATATTATTATTATTATTATTTCTAACTCAATGTGGTATTACTATTTAAAAAAATGTGTCTTACCTGTCTGAATGATTTTGACTATGCCTGTTGTGCAACCTTTGTGAGTTAACCTATGATCCGCGGTTCAGTTCATGTGTATATTTAAGTCGTCCTGACGAACTCCTGGGTGTGAAACGTGTAAATCCCTGTTCCTTTCTTACATTCATCTGTGAAGCTGGTTGATGGTGGTTATCCAAGGCCAAAATGGAAAGAAGCGCTTTACAAGCTGCCGAAAATCTGTGTCCTGATAGGGATTGGAGTCTTTACATTCACAGCAAGATATGCGCCAAAACCAATCTGCCAGAATAACTGGACAGTTCTTACAATAATGTGAAATAAAAACTTTTTCTTTGTAAAGTAATAACTTTCCAATGAAGAAATAAATTTTAGTACATTGCAAGAAAATAATTGCCAAAATACAATCTGCCAGAATAATAACCGGTCAGTTCTTAGAATAATATGAAATAGAAACTTTTCCTCAGTGAAATAATAACTTTCAAACGAATAAATAAAATTTAATACAGTACAAATAATTAAATGTGTATAATATTTAAACAACCACATACTTATGAGTCTTATGACTTTGCTAATCGGAATATGCTTGAGAGAAAACATCCTTTTTTTTAATTCGAAAGTATCTCTCTTGCCTCTACGTACGTGTGTTGCATCTGTTCGTGATTTTGTTGATGTTGAGATGATAATATGGTATGAAATGCGTGTTCACTAATTGTCACTCGTCCACAAGAACATTAGAAAGTATTATACATTTAATTAAAGTTATGGCACGTAGTAAAATATAGTGAGAAACGAGTTCTAATGTCTATAAATCTTCAAGGAAGATCTTAACCAGATATGTCGGAAAAAAGTAGATGAGCAGGAGAAAATATTCAAGCCCAAGCCGCTTATATGGTTTGTTAGGTGTCCAGTCTCGTGTTGCTCTTTCGATTAATTAAATAACGAAATTATAAGTAGAATTATTGTAGAATATTTAGTGCGCCATAATTCTATAAATAAAGAACTCGGTAATTGAAAAATTTTATTCAAATTTAAAAATTGATGATGTTTCGAATTCCGACTTAAATTAACTGATTTTGATTTTCATTTGAATTTTTTGAAATTATTGCACACTTTTATTTCCTTCCCTGTAGCATTTTTTGCTAATCAAGAACTGAAAACTGTTACTAATTCGGAAGTTATGAAGTTATAAAATAACTAATTTGGTTAAGGATAATTAAAGACTTACTCATGTCTTATTACTAGAGCTGTCCGAGGTGGCTGGAGTACAGCCACGGTCTTGCGATGGCGTCACACGTGCCGATTTAGAAGTGATTTACGCTGCAGTCTTATTTGAAAGGTTAATGCGTGAGGTTGTACCTATAAATTATACATAATGTCAAACGCGCCAAAGGGTAAAAAACGACCGTACGCGGACACAGTGAATAAATTTATCGGTGAATTTCCGGATTTATTCTATGACGGATGTAAAATAATTTGTAAAGTTTGTAATCAGGACTTAATGTGCTGGCACAAAACAGATTGTCGTCGTCATCAACACCGTGCAACATCAAAATTTAAAAAATGGCATGCCTTTGACAACTCAGTTTATGTTTGATTTATTGTTAATGTTAATAGCCTGTAATATTCCGCTACACATACTGGATAAACAACCATTTCGGAAGTTTTGGAATAAATACAATCCCCAGGTGAACTTACCAAGTCGTACATCGTTACGTAGATATATTCCAGCTGTTCGTGAAGACATTGTAAATAGGATTAAATGTGGATTAAAAAATACACGGCTCTGGTTATGTATTGACGAGACGACAGATTGTAAAAAAAATTCTATTTTAAATATTATAGTACGTGTACTGGGCCCTCTTAAACTAACATTTCCACTTTTACTAGCTAGTAAAAGACTAACTGCGTGTACTGGCGAAATAATTACGGGGTGTTGGAGACATTCGAAAAATTTGAACTTTCAACAAGTCAAGTATTGATGTTTGTGACTGATGGTGCTGCGACAATGCGCATGGTAGGCCGTTCTTTTCAAAGAGACAATTGTAGGTTTTTACATGTTACGTGTAAAGTGCATGCGTTACATCTTGTGGCAGAAACGATTCGAAAATGTTTTCCAGAGGTAGATGCATTAATAGCAAATACAAAAAAAGTTTTTCTCAAATCTCCTAAACGGCTTCGAGCATTTCACAGACAGTGTCCTGGTATCCCTGAACCACCAGAGCCGATTCTTACACGTTGGAGAACGTGGTTGAAAGCGGCTTTTATTATGCTGAATATTTTCAACAAATAAAAGCTATGATACTACAGTTCAACCCTAACGAGGCTGCAGCTATTAGGGAAAACCAGACAAGCTTTCAAGACGTTTCCCTTGAAACAGATTTAAAAACTATTAATAACAATTATAGAGGACTACACGACGCAATAGAAAAATTGCAAAATAGTTCGTTGTCGTTAGTAGAATCTCTGCAAATAGTGGACGACGTAAATACACAGCTACAGGCTATAAATGACGCAAAAAATAATCGCGTTAGTGAAAAACTCGAGAGTGTATTACAGAAAGATCCTGATTTTAGCAAATTAAGACAAATTTGTGATGGTGCATCTACAACTTCATTAAGTGAGTTCACAGATTGTTTTACTTATGCCTGTATTACATCCGTAGATGTCGAACGGTCATTTTCAAAATACAAACATATTTTTTCACCAAAGCGAACATCGCTGACGGAGACAGCTGTAGAAACATATCTGATGCTTACTATAGATCTTCCCCACTTTGTGATGACGACAACCAAACTACTTCATAAATTTGCTTAAAAGGGTGAGTTTTATACAAATTTTTATAAAATGTAACATTATTGTTAAAATTTATTTCCATTTACTGTACTTATTCAAGTATTATGATATGATGTAAACATATGAGTCATATGACGGCTCTGTCGGCCAGGTGACCTCGGCCAGCTTTACTTATTACACAGCTAGGATAGATACTTTCAAAAAGTAACTTTGACACTTTTCAAAGATGCTTTAGAAAAAATATCTAAGTTACTTGAGTATTTAGTTACTTTACACAAAAAATATCTTAAGATACAAGATACTTTGGAAGTATCTTAATTACTTTTTAAAATATCTTAGTTACTTTCTAAAGTAACCAAGAGCCTCACTTCAGGCTTTTGTTCCAACTTGGCATGACAAGCCAAGTTTGCCTACTTTCTTGAGCATGCGTAGTGACCGTTACACACAAAGGACATTATTCGGTTAGTTCCAGCAGTAGTCAGAAACGGTTTCAAACTGTCCTCGACATGCGCAAAACGAAATGATGTTCCAGCAGACAATAATCGGGGATTCCGACTACTAGTTCAGTATAAGTCAACCGATTAGTTTCTAACCAATTTCAAACGGTTTGAAGAATTCGCGTATTCTCCACGGATTTTAGCCTGGTCATGCATAGTTCAAATATAAAATGTCTAAAACTGTTTGAATTATAAACGCACTTGTGAATAACCTAACATTTTATGGTAGCATTCTCTAGTTTGCCATAAGTCTTCTAAAACTATTGTTTTGGGAAATTTAAACACAACTGATTCAAATAATGATTACAAAAACAACTATAAGTTATGTTATTTATAAGTTTCAATAAAATGTCATGCGGAGAACTGAGAAAGTGCGAAAAAGCAGAAGGAAAGCGAAAATTTCGTTACAGCAGTATAAATTGCCAACTAATTTCCGACTAGTTGATGTTTAGACATATGCATTCAAAAAGTTCATCAAACCATTTGTGATTTTCTGCTGGAACAAACCTATTACTGCTCCATCGTAACATTCGTAACGTATTTCAGGAAAACGTTTAACAAATCTATGTGTTTGATTCACAACAGCAAAGCTTCCGGCCGACGGTCATCAAACAACTAACACCTGTAGTGGGGACTTGTGCCGTATCCCCTACGTTGACCTGCTACCTACGATAGAGAATTCATCTCAACAATCCAGCATTTGTACGCGAAAAGAAATATGTTTTTTTAATCATTGTTGAGTTACGGCGGGTAATGGGTTAATTTACGGGTGGAATGAAAAATAATATTAACTGAAAATTTTTTTGCTAATTATTATTTACTAACTTTTACAAATCTTATCACAGATAAGTATAACATATATCTTTTTAAACAATTATTTTCCCGGCTATTTGCCAAAACGCTGAAACTTGGATTACAAAAAGATAATATGCACATTATGTTCAGTACTACTGACTCAATAATGTTATTTTTAGTTTCAACTATTCTGTCTAGTAAAACCAAAAACAAATAAAACACAAGGTACTCACCAGTTGACACTCACTTTAAAAAACTTTAAAATATCTACCGACACGTGTTTCTGCTTGCCATAGCGTCATCAGGGTAGCCAGCACATTTAAAGAATCCAAAGTAAGGAAACTTGTAAACCTTAATGTAATAAACCTTAATGGCTTCAGAGAACAGAATAATTGAAATTATATAGTGGAAATACCCCTTAGGGTCAATGAAATAATTTAAAAACAAATTAAGTTCCTCTTCTTGATAAAAGTTAAAATATAGAGTGGAATGAAAAATAATATTAACTGAAAATTTTTTGTTAATTATTATTTACTAACTTTTATAAATCTTATCACAGATAAGTATAACATATATCTTTTTCAGCGTTTTGGCAAATAGCCGGGAAAATAATTGTTTAAAAAGATATTGTTATTCTTATCTGTGATAAGATTTGTAAAAGTTAGTAAATAATAATTAACAAAAAATTTTCAGTTAATATTATTTTTCATTCCACTCTATATTTTAACTTTTATCAAGAAGAGGAACTTAATTTGTTTTTAAATTAATTTACGGGTTATTGTATCACATGGCTGTGGTGAAATAGCAAAATTCAGTTACACGAGAAAGACCTATTAGACATTTTTTTGAGAAATATACAGGAACTGTGTGCATGCTAAAATGACTCTTAAAATTGAACAGGGAAAATTTGAGAGTAAGGATCAATTTGATGTAAATCAGTGAGTGTAAGCCATTTTAAAAAAATCTACGTATTTTTTTTGTAGAAAAAAAGTCAGTATAATCAAAATTTTCCCATAACACACAATTCATAATACGTGCAGTTACATAAGTGTAACAAATTATTAAAAACGAACCTCCCATGAAAAAAGTAATCGCATTAAATTTGTGGTCACACTTTCACAATATTCCTGTGGTTATCCATCTGTTTTAAGTGAATATAATGATATCTGAATTCCTAAACTTGGCACTGGTCTTTTAAAGTTAATAATTCACAACTATCTAGACTGTGAAAATGGTGTTAAATAGATTTATTTCTGTTTTATCTGTTATTAAATTGTTATAAATTGCTATGATATTTTCTTGTAATTAATTTGTAATTAATTTATTATTTTTAATTTAAAGATATAGGGATATAGGTTAAGAAAAAGTTTACAAGCTTTTTTAAATGCCATTAATGAGGAATCCATAAATTGAAAGTTGTAGGTAATTAAAATATGTGTCAAAATTTTAATGTTGAAGATGTGAAAAATGTATTATAATGTATATGAAAGTAAACTATTGAAAACATGCATTTCTACAAACAAGTTTCGACGTAAATTTTCGAAAAACCAAGTTTTAATGCTTGAAATTTAATGTCAATTTTAAGAAAAATTCTTTATTAATTTAAAAGTTATAGTCTACCTATAAAAACCCTTACATAATACAAAAAGATAAATAATACAGTGATGGTTATTAGTCGCAGTGACGTATGATATATGAATAAATGTATCATATACTCGGTGGTGAGATCTTACACTCGGCCATGTAACTGTTGTTGGTCCTCGCAACGACGAAACATGAGAATTTACCTGTAAGAAAGTAGTTTTAGAAATGAATTGAAACACCAATACTATTATCATGCGACCATGGCGTGACTCATACCAACACACTGTATGTAAATACCAACACAGCGGGTATAGTTATACCACCACAAAGGGTGTAATTATGAAACTACTACCACAGGGGTGTAACTGTATGTAAATACCACCACAGCGGGTGTAACAGTATGTAAATACCACCACGACGAGCGTAACTATATGTAAATACCATCACAATGTATGTAAATAACACCACAGCGGGTGTAACTGTATGTAAATACCACCATAATGTGCGTTAATGCATGTAAATACCACCACAATGGGCATAACTGTATGTAATACTTACAACTTTCGTACAATAATTTCATACCAGATTTGAGGAGTTCCTTTAAGTTCATTGAGAGCTTGAAAAGTTGTTGTACTTTCGTTCCCATTATAAATTGTAACAGTGTGGTCTATAACTTCTAACCGCGTGTTAATAGTATCAGATATGGGGTTGAATTCCAGTATAATTGTAGTGATTTTAAGCGAATGCAATATTGAAAAAGAATTACTACTTGCTCCTGCAGAACTTTGG
This sequence comes from Rhamnusium bicolor, assembly GCA_029963845.1. Lineage (NCBI taxonomy): Eukaryota > Metazoa > Arthropoda > Insecta > Coleoptera > Cerambycidae > Rhamnusium > Rhamnusium bicolor. Next base: position 85,518 of record JANEYF010005385.1, on the reverse strand, counting down.
CTAATTTTCCTTTTTTAATTAGGTTTTATCAATGAATAACGTGATTTTCGTTTGCAGCACTTTTTCTCAAGAGTATCTTTTCGTCTTGACATGTTGTTTGCAGCTGGATATGTACCAGAACTATCACTAGGAGTGGCATGTCTTTTCTTTTTTATTTGATGGGGGCAATTTTCTTCACCACTTATGATGTTAGGTGTGGGGTACACTTAGTATAATTAGTGCAGGACTGTATTTTACACAACGCTTGACACAACGTTTTATTAACGGTCTCGTTTGGAATATACAATGAAACTGCCTTTAAATCGTATCATAGTCTACCTATAAAAATTCTTACATAATACAAAAGATAAATAATATAGTGACGTTTATTAATCGTAGTGACGTATGTGAATAAACGAATCATACTCGATGGTGAGATCTTACACGTATAATTCATTCAAAATTCAAATCAGATGCATACCATTAGGTGCCAGACGAACAATTGCATTAGTTCGAGTTTTGAACGTAAAATTTGATTAGAGGGTGTAAAAGGAACCTGAACTTTAAGCAAATTATATTGAGAATTACACTATTTTTTAATTCTTATGTCAAGTTAATATAAAAGTGTTAACTAGAAGTACAAGAAAACAATTATTAAAAATAATATAGTATCAAATGGAATGATTGACAAATGTATCGTTTATAATTGAATTTAAACAATAAGGGGATGTGTTCATAGCATCGAATTATTCCTTTCACTGCACTAAATATGCATTAGGCATTTTTTTGAAATCTACTAACGACTCGAACGTTTACCTGATTTTGTATATTTTATTGTCAATATTTCTTTTAAGTATTCTATATTCGTTAAAACTTGAATGTTCAACTTTATTTTCCATGCATATTTTTATCGTATCTTTCCTACCTAATTTGAATATTTAAACAAAATATTCAGCCGAATAACTGTTTAGTTTACAAGCTGTTGTTTGAAATTTAAATAAATATTTATTTAAATATTTTTTATAAAGATATGCTAATTATAAAAACAAAGTTATTGATTATTATTAGTGTTCAGCATAATATTAAATTCTTATTTTTTGTTTTTCATGTTCTTGGAAGCCAACGGTGCAAATTGCATAAGCATGATTTAAATAAAAAAAGGACATGTACAGTAATCGTTTAGTTTCTGGTATTTAATTTGTTTTCCATATTGGCAAGATGACCCCGAAAAAAAGGTTTTTTTGCAAAACTTTGTTCTTCTTGCTTCCTAGACGCTCTCCCCTATATCTTCTTGGTCTTTCAAGATATGAATTTCAAATTTTGGCACGTCAAATAACGGCTAAATATGGATTAATTGGAACGATTTATCATTTGCTGTCGCCACCGGTTTCACCGGAAATGATGCCAACTTTGGATTTTTAAATGGAACACCCTGTATACTTTTACATTTTTGGATTCAGGAGGTCATTTTGCATACAACTATGGCATATTGAGATAAAAATATTAATGACTGAAATTTTTATGAGCAAATTTAATTTCTCATTTAGGCGGCCGTGACCCCAAAAAATGTTTTGTTTTGCTTCAATAAATAATCAGAAAATACAATTATGACATTATGTCATATGACATTTGTGTTATAGGCTCCTAAACATTTCGGAAATCGTTTTTCCAGAATAACTCATTTCTAAATGGCACCATGATGGCTCATTACGTTATTTCAATAAAGCATTTTATTTCCGATAACTTGGTACCTAACACTACATTATTTATTCATAAAAATAATACATATGATAAATGATAACAAATGAACGAATTAAGAAACAAACGAATTCAAACTAAGTAATTTTTTTATCACATTATCTAAAAAAAATTATAACAATTGTTCAAAATGTTGACCACCGACATCTACACAATGTCTTGCTCTTACCGAAGTTTATCTCACCACATTGGTGAGATGTTCCTCTGTTATAGAATTTATTGCCCTCCTAACTCGATCTTTCAAATCTTCTAATGTAGTTGGTACTGTTGAATATACACGTTCTTTAATGTGGCCCCAAAAATAAAAATCTAACGGCGTTAGATCAGGTGATCGCGCTGGCCACCTGACTGGTCCATTAGATCCTATCCAATGATCCCCGAAACGACGATTTAAATATTCTGCATCTATTCTGGCGTTATGGGGCGGGGCGCCATCCTGCTGGAAATACCCCAACTGGTACTGATTTAAGGGTAAATGTTTCAAAAACTCTTCAATTTCATTTCTCAGAAAACTTAAATATCTTTCTCCTGTCAGTGGACCATCAAAAAATATGGGACCTTGATCCCCCATAATGCCTGCCCAAACGTTAAAACCAAACCGTTCTTGAAAATTGCCTTGCCTCAAAAGTCTTGGATTTTGTTGCGCCCAGTACCTCAAATTGTTTCTATTGAACATACCATTGTTTGTAAAACGGGATTCGTCAGAAAATAATATATTATAATGAAAGTTTGTAGATCTAATTTCATTGTCTAAAAGCCATCTGCAATACTGAAACCTCCGCATGAAATCGTTTTCATATAATGCTTGGTGAAGCTGTAACTCTTAAATTTGTGTTTTTTAGGAATTTTTCTTAAAGTTTCTCTTCCTATGTCTAACTCACTTACAATTTCTCGTATTGAGACACTAGGATTGATTTCCACTGACGCTAATACATTAATTTCGGTGTCTTTATTGATAATTGGCCTTTGGTGTTCTTGAGCTACTCTCTTCTGTCTCAGTTCCCGTTCTACTCTAATGTAAGAAAATAATGTCTGCCAGGATGATTTCTTATATTAATGGATACCGCTCTGCATATAAATCGCGGGCTGCCCGGCTATTTCTGCGAAATTCCGCGTATATCATCAGCATATCCACTTTGTTACTTTTTGAATAAACCATGATTTTTTAATACACACCACAATAATATCGAATTCTCATAGAACTGAATATCATTTGAGCTGTCATATGTTTTTACTATAGTTACTGTATTATACAGAGTGTTCGTATTTAATTATCCCAACATAGAGATTTCGCTTATCTTGCGAATGACAACATCGAAATTAGAGAAAAGTAGCGTGATTTTCTTACCAAGACCCTAGGACCAACATAACTTAAATATCGAACTTAGTTTTTCAGATATCTGGAAAAACTGAAAGATTAGTGGTTCGAAATTTGTAGTTTTTGAATAATTCTGGGGTTAAATGAAATTTTAATATAGGATTATGTAATGTCATTGAAATTAGAAAAAAATCTATTTTCTGATATGAGAATTCAATGTGGATGCCATTAGAAAAAATTAAGTTGATGATGAAGTTAAAGCCGAACACCCGTATATTTTTTCAAAAAATGATTGCATTTGACACAGCACCTGAATGAATTGAAGCGTGTTTTTGTTCAGTGTTGAACATTTGTTTTCGTTTTATCATCACTTTGTCATTGAACATTTTCTTCGGGACATTTTTAAAATTTTTGCGACTAATTTTTCGGAAGTAATTATTTATCTGCTTAAAATAATGTGATTTTAGCAGATGACCTTTACACAGATTAAGAAAAAAATTAATTTAAAAACGATCTTGTTAACATTGATAAAAGAATAAAAATGTGCTCCAGTTTAGTGTGCCTCACCAGTATGCGGTGATTATAATTCCTAAATAATTATAGTTATTAAATTCAAGATCTCGCTCTGTAACTGTGGGAAACAATGGAGGCACTCTTGACACAGATCTCAAGTTGTAATTTCTTATAATAGTTATAATCTTAACAATTTATATTACACCGTCATTATTTAAATTTCTTTTTTATTATTGTTAATTATTTTAAATTTTTTCTTACAGTATTTCAATAGAGGAAGTTGAAAATATTTAAAAAACATTAATAGAAATTAAAATATTGGTTTGATAAGACCCGCTCACTCTTTGTATATCAAAAGAAATATAAACAAGTGTCAAAGTTCGTAGTGTACATCACGAAATTTTATTAATCATTATCAACAATTCAGAGGGATTCGAGGTAACTACAAGCTTTGAAACAAGTTTCCCTATACACCCCGAAGTTTCATTATGAACTAAGAGGGTAATTTTTCAAGTTCATAGTTTCCATGAAAAACATAAAACAAAAACAACGAATAAATTTTTTGTAAGGGTGGTTTTCTGGTGGATCCCCTAACTAGTTCAGGAAAAATTTTATTTTAAAAAGGTTCGGTACACCATATCTCGGCCACTTTTCATTGGAGATGCACCAAATCAAAAGATAAGTAAATTTTTTTAAGATGTAAATCCCACTAGATTTGCAACCAAAATCGTAATACGAGAAAAACCCGCAAAACTAAACCTGTGCAAGTCGGAATCTAATCATCGGGTTTCTGTTAAAAATTGTATAAATTTGCCCTAGATTTGGAAAATTGTTCTAAAAGGTTCTTTATCAAAAAAGAATTAGGCATTCTAGATCTTTCAAAAGTTTTTCTCAATTTTTGTTAATTTCTCTTTCAAATGTTAAAGCATAGTATGTTGTTTTGCTTGCCACAAACGGATTCCCCGTTTATTGGTTGGAAATTAAAGCTCTAACGAATAATCTGATTTATTTTAATTATTTTTTTATGCAATTTACTAACGGATAATAAAACTACTAATCTTGATTTCAGCCCTCCTCGTGTACACCTTGATCAAAAATAACAACATACATTTAAGTATAATTTATGACCAAGGTTTATCTGTATGCAATTAGACGTTCTTATGGGTGTGTTTCTCAAATAGATCTTTAAATCATTCAACCAAAATAAATAGTGTTATTGTGTTCTTTGTCTTGCTAGAATTAAGTGTAATTAATTTTATTTTATTTGCTCAATTAAACATGTAGTACATGGACATACTTATAATTATCTTTTTTTGTAGTGTGATACTATAGTCTAGTGGTTATATTAATAGATTTTTTACATTATGGCTACTATAGTATACGAACCAAGTACATAATCATTTTTATTACTTTAACTCCAGAGGTTTACGAACTATTGTTTTGTCGGGATACTATACTGAGGTACAGGGTGGTCCATTTTCGTCGGTGTTAAGATGTTTTACGTTATACAACGTATATTGTATACATATATTGGCGAGAACAGCGTAAACTTGTATTTAACTCTGGCATTCAGTAGTTATTTATTTATTTTTATTTATTATTACACTATTCAACAGGTAAAATACCTAATTACAGAATAGGACATGCCAAAAAAAAAATCATATAATTGTACAAGAGAATTAAATAACGGCAATGCCGTTATTGAAGTGTCCCAGGGGTCAGTGTTGGGGCCACTTTTATTTTTATTTTATACATGTCACATACTAATCATAACAATTGCATATCCTCAAGCATGTGTAAATTATGTTCCTCATAAATATAGTTTTAGGTTAATTGGAGTGCAGATGATTTTTGTTACAAGTCAAAGAAGTCTTTATTTATATCTATTTCCAGTGTTTTACATATTAGAATAAAAATAAATTCAATAAAATTTATGTATCTATTTCATTCATGCTTAGAGGTAAGACGGAAAATGTAACTGATAACTAAAGCTGGCCGAGGTCACCTAGCCGACAGAGCTGTCATATGACTCGTATGTTTACATCATATCATAATACTTGAATAAGTACAATAAATGGAAATAAATTTTAACAATAATGTTACATTTTATAAAAATTTGTATAAAACTCACCTTTTTAAGCAGATTTATGAAGTAGTTTGGTTGTCGTCATTACAAAGTGGGGAAGATCTATAGGAAGATACATCAGGTATGTTGCTACAGCTGTCTCCGTCAGCGATGTTCGCTTTGGTGAAAAAATATGTTTGTATTTTGAAAATGACCGTTCGACATCTACGGATGTAATACAGGCATAAGTAAAACAATCTGTGAACTCACTTAACGAAGTTGTAGATGCACCATCACAAATTTGTCTTAATTTGCTAAAATCAGGATCTTTCAGTAATACACTCTCGAATTTTTCATTAACGCGATTATTTTTTGCTTCATTTATAGCCTGTAGCTGTGTATTTACGTCGTCCACTATTTGCAACGATTCCACTAACGACAACGAGCTATTCTGCAATTTTTCTATTGCGTCGTGTAGTCCTCTATAACTGTTATTAATAGTTTTTAAATCTGTTTCAAGGGAAACGTCTTGAAAGCCTGTCTGGTTTTCCCTAATAGCTGCAGCCTCGTTAGGGTTGAACTGTAGTATCACAGCTTTTATAAGCATAATAAAAAGCCGCTTTCAACCACGTTCCCCAACGTGTAAGAATCGGCTCTGGTGGTTCAGGGATACCAGGACACTGTCTGTGAAATGCTCGAAGCCGTTTAGGAGATTTGAGAAATACTTTTTTTGTATTTGCTATTAATGCATCTACCTCTGCAAAACATTTTCGAATTGTTTCTGCCACAAGATGTAACGTATGCACTTTACACGTAACATGGTAAAACCTACAATTGTCTCTTTGAAGAGAACGGCCTACCACGCGCATTGTCGCGGCACCATCAGTCACAAACATCAATACTTGTCTTGTTGAAAGTTCAAATATTTCGAATGTCTCCAACACCACACGCCAGTACACACAGTTAGTCTTTTACTAGCTAGTAAAAGTGGAAATGTTGGTTTAAGAGGGTCCAGTACACGTACTATAATATTTAAAATAGAAATTTTTTTACAATCTGTCGTCTCGTCAATACATAACCAGAGCCGTGTATTTTTTTAATCCACATATAATCCTATTTACAATGTCTTCACGAACAGCTGGAATATATCTACGTAACGATGTATGACTTGGTAAGTTCACCTGGGGATTGTATTTATTCCAAAACATCCGAACTGGTTATTTATCCAGTATGTGTAGCGGAATATTACAGGCTATTAACATTAACAATAAATCAAACATAAAGTGAGTTGTCCTGGCATGCCATTTTTTTTTATTTTGATGTTGCACGGTATTGATATGACGACGACAGTCTGTTTTGTGCCAGCACATTAAGTCTTGATTGCAAACTTTACAAATTATTTTGCATCCGTCATAGAATAAATCCGGAAATTCACCGATAAATTTATTCACTGTGTACGCGTCCGGTCGTTTTTTACCCTTTGGAGCGTTTGACATTATGTATAATTTATAGGTACAACCTCACGCATTAACCTTTCAAATAAGACTGCAGCGTAAATCACTTCTAAATCGGCACGTGTGTCGCCAGCGCAATACCGTGGCTGTACTCCAGCCACCTCGGCCAGCTTTACTGATAACTTTTGTTTTGAGTAAACATTTATAGTTAAATTTTGGGATATATATTAAAGTATGTAGAATGTCCATTAGTGAAATCCGGATATACAGTATAATCAAGTAGAGACAGACATCCATATTCTATACTGATAACCATATATAATTTTAATTTAAAAATTCATTACAATCATTAGTCTTGGTTAAATATTGCGTCAATTTTAAACAAATAATAGAATTCTTATTTTGAATGTATGTAATGTAATATAATTTTACATTTACTATTTTTACAGATCTTACATATTGCGTGTTTCATATGGGTTATTGGAATAAACTAATAACACTGATAACAAAGCTAAAAAACCACCTTCTGAGTATAATGTGGAAAACTCAAATTTTACATTTTTCTATTTTACACATATTTGAATATTTCGTGTTTCGTAGGGGTTCCTGAAAAAAACTCCTGAAAAAATCACTTTCCTTTTAGTATTGTTACGCCACTAGACTATATAGACTGGTTAGATGAGACTGGAATTGTACGAGAACGGCCCAGAATATTCTGGAATGTTCTAGACCGTGTGAATGGATATATGAATAAGACGCACGGTGGGCCGAGACTCAGTCTTAAGTTGAAAGTGAACGAGTAAGGAAGAAATAAGATAGAGACCTAAAAGTGTTTAATTGTGATTACTGATTATATTTGAGACAGTCATTAATCTATCGTTGTTAATTATAAATTAGGTAGTGAATAAGTGTTACTTGGACGTTCAATCAACGAATCTACGAGTATATGTGTTTGTGGGGATAGCAAACACGTAACAGTATAATGCAAGAAAAAAAACAAAAACAGTCATCATTTGTTTGTTCCGATTTTTCAGCACTGAAGCAATTTAAATTATTAGGTTAGCTACTAAATTATATTGGAGGAACATGTGCCTATCGAATGAAATAAATTAGACGTTTACAAGGGATTCCTTCTTTAAGATAAAAATATTATCCAGCTAGTTTCAGTTTTTGGAGAGAAATTTAAGGCCTCTGGCGCTTGAGTTTCTTTCCCATCGAAAAGAATTGTACGTACTTATGTAAGGAATCCTGTCAACCATAAAATGCATTAGACCATCCTATACATTTATATAAACTGAAAGACATACACAACTCAATTACAGATATTACTTGCCTTCTATTTATGTATCGTATCTGCGCGCTACAGAAAAGATTTGCTTCAGTGATTTTTTTTAATAATATTTATTTTGAAAGGGAAACTTAACTACATAGATAGCTAGTATCCTGTTGTTATGTGAGAGATTTGTATCTTTTATGTTTTCTCTTTGTGACACAATTTTTAATAAAATAATAAATACTTATAGTATAATTTATAATTTATATGTATAATAATCCTTAGAAACAGATAGAGACGCGTATTTATTTACCAAAGAATATTGTATTCTTTTTTAATATACATACATGTAATATGCATACCTACAAATAACACACAGAGCGTCGGTGACTTTGCATATAAATATTTATTCCACCGTATGACTGACTAAAAACTACTTACGGATATCCCACCGTGTCGGATCATCACCTCAGCGTTTGTTTCACCCTTGGTGGCAACATTAGACTGTTCTTCTATATTTGAGATATGCCATATGCTCTTTAAACCTAGTCTGAATTGGTCATCAAGTTTACACAATATAATAATTTTGATTAATTTCGTAAATTTCCGACCTTTCATTTATTTAAATTTTTTCTTTTGGAGTACTCGGAAGTTTTTGTAATTTATGACCCACTGTAACATTAATATTTTTGAACATTTTACCACGGGTAAATTCTAGGTCGTATGATGTCGATAACAAATTTTAAAGTTTTTCTTTTATTTTCAATAAATCCGAAGAGTCCTTAAATTTTCGTTTGCTAATTATTTTATCAATTTAGCTTGGAATAAGCATTACTCCTAGGTATATCCTTAATGCTTTTTCTTTTTCAAACCTCAAATGAATGACTGAAAAACTATGTTGTTGTCATCATTTTCTACTTTCTGTAGAATTTTTAACTGTGTACATTTTCCGAAGTATTAATTATATACTTTTTGAATTCTAGGAAAGAAATAAATAAGGATACATACCTTGACAACTGGAAACGTAAGTAAATATTAATATCTATTTATTTTAGGTGCCTTACAATTTATAAATATTAGGGGCCCCGTTTTCTGAAAATGTCCGTAGCTTTTTATAGCTTAAGTTAAAGAAGTGTTTTTCTTGTTGCTCAGAGTATAATTAATGGCAGAGGAATCCCAACAAGTTATTAATATGTCCAGGTGCTTTGTAGTTGCATACTGAGCGTCCAAGATTATATATGCATTATGCACATTTTACAAATTGCTTAAAGTAGAGACTCATTATTTGTTAATTTTATGAAAAATTTGTCGAATGATACATGATATATTGAAGTTTTCTTGGAAATTATAATTTTCGAAATTGCCATGTAGTTAATAATTTTGATCAGTGTAATCACCATTATATTTAATGTGTGGGTATGGTCATGATTTGAATTAAACTTAGTGTTTGATAACCGATTTTAATTAAAATCGGCTATTACTCTTTCAACCGTATCATTGTTATTAATTAAATGAATGTACAACACTCCTTGTTAATATTAAATTGAATTAGTCTAATAATTAATAAATTAATTGTGACGCGGTACGACTGCAGGTTAGTTAAACTCTTTTATATTCCTTTGCCATAAATATTATCTGTTATTTATTTAAAGAGAATATTTTCAAACAAGTTTTATTAACCCTTTAATCATCGAGTGTAACACTGATGGCTGTTGAGTTTCAGCCTACCACCAAACAACATTTTCTTCCAGAACTTATGAAAGAAAACAAGTCAGTTTTTTTTAGCTTTTCGAGGAAGTAAATTCACTTATGCTAGAATGAATAAAATCCGCCATGAGGGCATTTTCGTGACAGAACTAACTTCATAAGTAGCTGATTACCGGTTTCTACTTGTAAGCACGTACATTTAAAACAGTACTCCATATTTTATTCATTATGCAATTAAAATTCTTGTTATAAAGTCCCTTCCTAGTTTATTTCGCGCTGTTACGAGTCACGATCAATTATTCTTTGTATAAGCACCAGGCTATAAAATATTGGACATAAATGGCTTAAGTGATAAAGTACACATAACACTAGCATAAGATTTTATGAGATGATGTGGTATTAAGTAAATAATTTGCGATTACTCTCTATTAATTATACATATAGTTAAGGCAGTTCATTCCAGTGGTAGCTCATTTGTATGTTCCATTGGCTATAAAACAAATATGATAATTTAGGCGAACTTTTTTAAAATTTGAATAAACGTGATTAGACTGCATTTGAGACTTCTTTAAAGATCATCGTACTAAGAAAGCTGTTTCTGTTTAAGAATTTTAGCAAGCATAATATTGTGCAAGATCTGTATATTCCATAGATCACCATACGAATGTTAAAATTGATAGCTGGGGTCGAATAACATTTAATTTGAACGTTTTTGAACATTTTTTTTGTACAAATTTGAAAGCAGCGCATTTATTAGAATTACATTATAAACTGACGTGGTTTTCCACAAAATACCAAACCACTATACAGGGTGTCCCAGATTTAAACGGACATACTCTAGTGGAAGGTAGAGCACACTCAGCTGAGTTCAAAACACCCCTATACTTACCGTTGAATGTGAACCGTTTTTGAGATACGGGGTGTTTTATGGTTTTTGACCAGAACTTTAGACCGCCATATTTTTGAAATGACTGCATATATTTAGATAAAATTTGGTATACATATTATACTCTTTTAGGTTAATAAATAGCTTAAGTAATTTTGTAAAAATTCCAGGACTTACCTCCATTTTTTTAATATGGCTCTTAGGGTCGTTAACATCACACTATATATTATTTTCTGGTAAATGTTAGTAAACTTTTAAAAAGCCTATGGACCAGTTTATGAGATAATGTCATAATATTTGATGGCACGTTTATGGTTATTCTTCAATAAATTTTCAAAAGTATTGAAAGACCAAATTTGACATTCTACAAATAACACAATCCAGTTGCTAACATCGTTGTTTTATTAATTTTAGCTAAATACCCCACAGAAGAGGTTGTTATTTGTTTTTGTTTTGACAATTAGTGTTTCTAAGCTTTTTTTAGTTTAAATTTCATCCAAAATAATACACATTCCATTTCTTTCATGAAAGAAAAATAATGTTAATGAAGATGCTTGAATTAACAAGCACAACTTAAAAAAATATTAAACACCTTTTGAGAATAACTTAAAAATATTAAAGACAAAAGTTTGCAGTTTTATTTTGACAAAAATAAATTTATTTAGAACTTTAAATAATTGAAAAAAAAATCTAAAACTGTGCAAATAATTAAAACTATAACAGGTTTTCAAAATGAATGCCCCCAGCGTCAATACATTTTCGAGAATGTTTTAATATGTTTTTCACTGACCTATCAATCACTTCCGGGTTATTTCTAATGCCATCACATACAGTAATAACTTTTTCTAGAAGCTGTTCTCGTGTGAACTCTTCATTGTACACCTCTGACTTGAGATGACCCCATAAAAATAATTCAGAGGTGTAAGATCAGGAGACCTCGGTGGCCAGTTTACCGGACCTCCCCGACCAATCCATCTGTTGGTGTAATGCTTGTTCAGATGATCCCGGACCGATACAGAAAAATGCGGTCCAGCACCATCTTGCTGAAACCACATACCCCTAGTATTGATGCCTTCTAATAAATCTGGCAAGATATCTCTAAGGAAGTTTATATAAACTTCACCAGTTAGCCTTCCTTCAAAAAATGTGGGGCCCTATTAGATGATTATTGTAAATACCACACCACACATTAATATTAAATCTGTATTGGGAATGTTTCTGAATCACTGCATGTGAATTTTCGCTTGCCCAAACGTGCTGATTTCTACAGTTGTTAATTCCGTCACGTGTGAATTGAGCTTCATCCGTGAATAGAACTCTCGATATTGTTCTTCTGTGAGCCAAAATCCACCTACAAAATGTTAAGCGGGGAACGTCGTCGCCGTCTTCTAGACGTTGAACTGTTTCAACATGAAATGGATACAAATTTTCCTTCTTTAATGTTCACCATACTCTTGTCTTAGGTATTGCTAACTCATTACTTATTTTTCTAACACTTATGGATGGATTATTTTCCACAACCTGTAATATTTGCTCTTTTTGTGGAAGAGCTCTGGGAACATGTTCATGCTTTGTCACTGACGGAAATTGTCTATGTTCCCTACTAAATTGGTATACCTCTGAAAACGTTTTATGATCTGGTACACAGCGTTTTGGAAAACGCCTTTGATACTCTCTTTTTGCAGCTCTCCCATTTCCGTCGCAAAAGCCATACACAAAAATAATATCCGCATAATCTTCATTACCAAATTGAAATGGCGTCTTAACATTTTTAGTTTTATAACTGTTTTTTTATCACTTATTCTAATAATTACTAAGAGCGAACAGCAATTCTTATTTGTAGAATTACACATTTGACATGGCCTACTTGGGATTTTTAATGCAACAATGTCATGTGTTAATCGCATCGTTTTATTACTAATTTTTTATTGGTGAAATAAATGGACGGAGACACTGAATGTCAAAACAAAAACAAATAACAACCTCTTCTGCGGGGTATTTAGCTAAAATTAATAAAATAATGATGTTAGCAACTGGATTGTGTTATTTGTAGAATGTCAAATTTGGTCTTTCAATATTTTTTGAAAATTTATTGAAGAATAACCATAAACGTGCCATCAAATATTATGACATTATTTCATAAACTGGTCCATAGGCTTTTTTAAAAGTTTACTAACATTTACCAAAAAATAATATACAGTGTGATGTTATCGACCCTAAGAGCCATATTAAAAAAATGGAGGTCGGTCCTGGAATTTTTCCAAAATTACTTAAGCTGTTTATTAACCTAAAAGAATATAATATGTATACCAAATTTTATCTAAATATGTGCAGTCGATTCAAAAATATGGCAGACTAAAGTTCCGGTCAAAAACCATAAAACACCCCGTATCTCAAAAACGGTTCACATTCAACGGTAAGTATAGGGGTGTTTTGAACTCAGCTGAGTGTGCTCTACCTTCCCCTAGAGTATGTCCGTTTAAATCTAGGACACCCAGTATACTGCACTCGACACGTTTCTGCATATGGGATTGGCCCTCTGTCAGTATTCATACTATTTTTTTTCACTTTGCAATTTCCAAGCTTTCAAATGCATCCAGTTGTCTAGTATTTGTTACATTTCTAATCTTAAATTGCTACTATCTATTTTACGGTTGTTCTCAAACGCATGTTGGGCAGCACTAGACTTACCTGCTCTACGAAATATTTGAGATGAACCATATGCTTCTTGAATCTAGTTAGAATTGATCGTCTAGTTTGTCTAACATACTTTTGATTTCATTACAATCATTACAGCTAATTTCGTAAATCCCCGACTTTTGATTTGTTTCAATTTTATCTTTTGGATTGCCTAAAAATTATTATAGGTCATTTCCCGATCAATGAACCACCGTCACACCTATATCTTTAAAAATCTTATTAATACCATTGGTGAATCGAGGCTCGTGTGAAATTAATAAAAGTTTCGAATTTTCTTTTTCGTTTTAAAAGGTCCAGGAATTTCGAGGTGTCTCTTTAAATTTGCGTTTCCTAATTATTTTCTCAATTAAACTCGCAGAATATCTATTACTCACAGCGATATCATTAATCAGTTCTTTTTCAAACCTCTCCATATTGTGGGGGGAAGCTTAATAGGAGGTTAACTAGAAAATTGAAACTCGTCATTTTGCGTTGAGTTGGTGAAAGTTCTTAGGGATATATACTTAAAGTATTGGTATCTTTTATGTATATGTCAAATTCGCAGTTATTTTCCCTATTTCTAATTTATTATTACATCTAAGATAAACTAAAAACTAAAATAAATATAGTTTAAAAAAACTAAAAAACACGCTTTTAAAGCACATCAAACTAAAAAGTGAAAATAATTATTAATATAAACTGAAAATAATAATGAACGAAAAATACTAGTATTATTGTGAAAAAAGCGTGGGGCGCTTTGTGCCATATTGTTCGTATATCGAGCAACCCACGCTTTTTTCACAATAATACTAGTATTTTTCGTTCATTATTGTTTTTTCAGTATATATTAATAATTATTTTTTCACTTTTTTAGTTTGATGTGCTATAAAAGCGTGTTTTTTGTTTTTTTAAAACTATATTTATTTTTAACTTTTTTAGTTTGATGTGCTATGGAAAGCGTGTTTTTTTAGTTGTTTTAAACTATATTTATATTGCTTATTGATGCTGATATTATAACATATTACGATCCAACAGATATTTCTGAAAAAAAAAAAAATTATTTCAGCCGTGAGGTTCGAACTCACGCCGGAGGAGTCTGTCGTTTCGCGTCGACTGCCTTAACCCACTCGACCACCGGGCTAATTAACAATTATGGAATCTACTGACATATTAAGCCTTTGCTTTCACGCAGGGATACGTGAGGAAAGGATTGGCGATCCTGAACAGGATAATGATATAAACTTATCAAATTATTGTATTGTTACCGGTTCTTAATAAGTGTACAAAGTTTCAATTAAATCTGTCCGTTTAAAGTGGGTTAAAATCGAGTCCAAAGAGTCGGTTACAAACAAACAAGCAAACAAACAAACAAGCAAACATACAAGTGAAGCGTGTTAATAAATATAGTTTAAAAAAACTAAAAAACACGCTTTTAAAGCACATCAAACTAAAAAGTGAAAAATAATTATTAATATAAACTGAAAACAATAATGAACGAAAAATACTAGTATTATTGTGAAAAAAGCGTGGGGTGCTCGATATACGAAAAAATATTGCACAAAGCACCCCACGCTTTTTTCATAATAATACTAGTATTTTTCGTTCATTATTGTTTTCAGTTTATATTAATAATTATTTTTCACTTTTTAGTTTGATGTGCTTTAAAAGCGTGTTTTTTAGTTTTTTTAAACTATATTTATTTTTAACTTTTTAGTTTGATGTGCTATGAAAGCGTGTTTTTTAGTTGTTTTAAACTATATTTATATTGCTTATTGATGCTGATATTATAACATATTACGATCCAACAGATATTTCTGAAAAAAAAAATATTTTAACACGCTTTTATTAGCTTCACCTGTATGTTTGCTTGTTTGTTTGTTTGTTTGCTTGTTTGTTTGTAACCGACTCTTTGGACTCGATTTTGACCCACTTTAAACGGACAGATTTAATTGAAACTTTGTACACTTACGAAGAACCGGTAACAATACAATAATTTGATAAGTTTATATCATTATCCTGATCAGGATCGCCAATCCTTTTCCTCACGTATCCCTGCGTGAAAGCAAAGGCTTAATATGTGAGTAGATTCAGTAATTGTTAATTAGCTCGGTGGTCGAGTGGGTTAAGGCAGTCGACGCGAAACGACTGACTCCTCCGGCGTGAGTTCGAACCTCAAGGCTGAAATAAAAAAATATTTTTTTTTTCAGAAATATCTGTTGGATCGTAATATGTTATAATATCAGCATCAATAAGCAATATAAATATAGTTTAAAACAACTAAAAAATACGCTTTCATAGCACATCAAACTAAAAAGTTAAAAATAAATATAGTTTAAAAAAAACTAAAAAACACGCTTTTAAAGCACATCAAACTAAAAAGTGAAAAATAATTATTAATATAAACTGAAAACAATAATGAACGAAAAATACTAGTATTATTGTGAAAAAAGCGTGGGGTGCTTTGTGCAATATTTTTCGTATATCGAGCACCCCACGCTTTTTTCACAATAATACTAGTATTTTTCGTTCATTATTGTTTTCAGTTTATATTAATAATTATTTTTCACTTTTTAGTTTGATGTGCTTTAAAAGCGTGTTTTTTTAGTTTTTTTAAACTATATTTATTTTATTTCAGCCGTGAGGTTCGAACTCACGCCGGAGGAGTCAGTCGTTTCGCGTCGACTGCCTTAACCCACTCGACCACCGAGCTAATTAACAATTACTGAATCTACTCACATATTAAGCCTTTGCTTTCACGCAGGGATACGTGAGGAAAGGATTGGCGATCCTGATCAGGATAATGATATAAACTTATCAAATTATTGTATTGTTACCGGTTCTTCGTAAGTGTACAAAGTTTCAATTAAATCTGTCCGTTTAAAGTGGGTCAAAATCGAGTCCAAAGAGTCGGTTACAAACAAACAAGCAAACAAACAAACAAACAAGCAAACATACAGGTGAAGCTAATAAAAGCGTGTTAAAAACAAACGTCAAAGATCAAAATTTTATCTTCTTGTATTGGATATTTTTCACCTTATTAATCAAATCATTGGAACTCATCACAGAAATCACGTCAGTGTTAACTTCACATCAAAGGTTCCAACTCACTTCAGGATTAAGAATTACATCATGAAATGCGTAATAATAATTTATGATTTGTTCAAAATGTTTGCCGATATTGGCATAGAAATAGTTTATTAACAAACCTTTCTCGAACTTTCATTATGTTTTCGATGGGCTTGTGGTTGTGATGTAAACTTGATTCAATTTACCTTCATAGGAAATCTAATGGCGTTAAGTATGGAGAGCGGGCGGACCATTGTATTGCTCGAGGACCGCTACACTTTCCAGGCTGTTTTGTATGCTGTAGTGTTGGAATGTGTTAATCATATCAAATTCATATTCATTATTTTTTGTCATTGGAACTTAATGAATCCATTATGTTTCTAACATATCAAGTTATAATTGGTCTGTCAGGTTTTCTTTAAAAAATAGCAGTCCTACAATACGATTTCCTAATATTCCTGTCCATACATTATAACACGTAGTTTTCCACAAAACATCAAAACACTATATACTGCACTCGACGCGCGTTTCGCCAACCAAGTTGGCATCATCTGGAGATGATTAAAACTAGTTTTAGTAGTTGGCGAAACACGCGTCGAGTGTTGGTATTTTGTGGGTGGAAAACTACGTCAATGTTATCTTCACATCAAACCTTCCAACCCACTCCAGGTCCATACATTATGTTTTTTGAGGATAGGGTGTGACCTTCACCTTACATTTTGCTAGAGGAGTAGCATTAATATTACCGTATTTTTATTTTGAGCAATTCTTCTTTGTCATAATTCAAAACTCAATTCGTTGTTTCGGATCATCTTCAGTAAGTTGGCTTAAAATTTGCAAGTTATAAGGATGTAAATTGTGTAAATCATTTCTACTGTGATTTAAATGATTTATCGAAAAAGGAAATTGAATGTAAATTTATTTTTATTGTTATCGGAATTATTTATAGATGGCGTCATTTATAAACCGTTAATATTGGAAGGTTCCCTTTTAAACATAGAGACTAGATTTTTATTAGTGCTGGGCATAATCGAATGATTCCAATAATCGAATAACGGCTATTCGAATACCCTTAATAATCGAATGATCATTCGATTTATGGTTAGAGCTCGAGACGTGGGGAAACAGACATCGATGGCTTGGCTCGGCGAAATTCGGGAACTCTAGTCGTAATTATGCATAATCATAAATAATCGATTTGGCTGGCAGTTGGCTATTATTTCTATACAATTCTCAGTTATAAATTATAAATTTTAACGTAAATCAATGTGTTTCTGTACTCAAGACAATCTAACTCCTAATGGCATGATCAACCCAACCAAAACGCCGCTGACGGTAAACAACTAAACTCAACAATCTTAACATGAGTTTAAGTGCACTAGTACTCGCATCGTATCTCGTCGCTCGAATCACGTATTTGAAATTTGAATGTTGAGCTGCTGAAACGAATGACGGTTATTCAATCGACAGTGGGCGGCACCACTCTTCGTGAACTAAATCATTCGAATTCTCATGATAAGGGTATTCGAGATATCTCGAGGTATTTCATTAATCGAATGATCGATTATTTTCATTCGAATTATCCCAGCACTCATTTTTTTTATAATTTTTTCTCATTTACGTGGTAGATAATATGAATTAAATGAAATATGAATAATATGAAACTCTTCAGGAAAGTAGTATAACTTTCACTAATTGACAGATCCTATTATAACTTGCGGGAGTACCACAATGATACAATGTAACATGCGATGTCTTTCATATTTTTACGTTTCTTTGGTTTCCTTTGTTTTTTTACTATTTATTTGTATAGTTGTAACATTTGCTGTACCAAAATATGTATGTATGTATTTATTTGTATGCGTGTTTGTAATTTAATGACTTAAACAATTATTATTGTTTGTATCTTACAACTTTGTCAACAAGATTTTTTTTTTTGGACAATAAAGTATATTTCTATCTATTTATGTCTTGTATTTGATTAAATTTTTCATAAGTTGTTTCAATAATTTTAGCATAGTACAGTTTGTTTAAATCTGTCTTATTTTCTTTGAATTGAGAACAAATCTATCTAATTCTTTGCCATTAAATTTACCCAACCATATACTTTTCAAGGGTATTTACCTACTTACTTATCTTTATCGAGCTATAAATCGAGTTTTAAAAGTTTTTAAAACCCAGAAATATTACTTATATAAACAATATCTATTTACTCGATATTTTAAAAATGTTTTAAATTCATGTTTAAAGTCAATGGTTCTAATAAATTTTTAAAATTTGGGTATATGATGAAACAAATATCTTGCTCAATTCCAGGCCGCTCCCTCCCAGTTTTTTTTGTGTAGTTCTCTCATTTTCATTTGTACCCCAATTTAGTCCTAGTGGTTACAGATCCAGCAAGCTGCTTTAGGTTCATGAGAGCTATTTTGACTTTTTACCTCTTTTTGCTAACCGATCAGCTTATTCATTACCTCATAATAATATGTCATGAAGTTCCACACCAATTTTACTGTATTGGGTTCTCCCAATTTTATCAGTTCCTTGTGATAATTCAACAATACTGTTTTGAAGTCCAATCTCTGCTTTGGTGTCTCTTACGATGCTGATTCTTTTGTATTGGTAGTTTCTTTGCTTTTCAGTAAAATCTAATATAGATCAAAAGAATTCTTAACTTCCAAACTTAAACTAGTTTACATCTGTTGTGTAACAACTAATAGGTAAACAGTGTCATTATTATTTATTTTTTTGGGAATCAATCATTTAATTTCATTATCGTAGTCTCTTGAGACTCAGACCTTCCTCAAAGAAATGTCTTAAGTCGTACTGCTTTAATTTAGGATGTCGTTTATTTAGTTATGCAAATATTTGTTTAAAACTACTGTTTATAATAAAACGGTGTTTGGGTAATTTAGTACAAATAATAATATTTTAATATTGTCGTTTTCAGAACCCGTAAAAACTTTCTGTTAGCAATAAACTTCTTAAGTAATTTACATCTGCTTTGTACTAGTATTATCAGATGGAAGATTTTATCACAAAATAAAAATTTTATGGCCTTGTTGTACCTAGGTAATTTAATTTCTCTCTCGCAGACATCAACACTTACACAATCCTTTATGAGTCTTACAAAAAAAATACTTAGTTAGCGAATTATAAAAACCATTTGTCTATAGAAACTAGTTGACACTAAAATTATCAGTATCATAATATGCACACTTTCGTGAACTTTCAATAACACGAACAACAAATCATCGAAAATGAGGTCCATGTCCTGCTGGGATGAAAAATTATTTTCTCTATTCCCTTTTTGATTTACCTTTAGCTATCTCAGAAAATATACGTGCAGCATTAAGGAGATTCCATAAACGTCATTGGCATGTGGTACAGGGTTATTCATTATAAATTACCCACCCCTTATCATCGTTATTATTAAAAAAATATATTAAAAAAATGTTCTGTGGTTATGACTGAATTTTGTTAACATGCTATCAAAGTACAGTAGCGTGCAAATTTCAGGGGATACAAAAATTATATATATATTTTTAAATATGATACCCTTATATTATTAAATTTTTTGGAACGATCTTTTGGTTCCTGATTTCAAAAAATATACCATATGTTACCCCTACCATATACCGTTTTTGAGTTATTAAACGTCGAATATCGTAATTAAACTAGTTACTGTAAATGAGGAAAAGTTAACATTATTAAGGGGCTTAGTCGGGAAAAAGCTTCGGATAGCTGTGTCACTCTCTAGAAAGTTTTTATACATGCGCCGCTGAATAATTTTGCTCTTGACTATACCTTCACTGGACGTTTTATTCACCGACTTCATTGAGGTGCGATTCCCGATAGAGGTAACACTTCCTTGCTCCACTTGTAGTGACAAAGATACTTATTTAGAAAATTCTTTTTAACCAAATGGTACGGAATAGAAGTTTGAAACTTGCTGAGCATAATTATGAAGATTCATTCTAGACGACATGTATGAATTTTACCTCGAATTTTACCGATTGATATCATAATTCAGGAGCTAATCACGACCAAATTTAACTTATATTTACAGTATAAATTTTCCCTACATAAAGTGAAAAATAATTAAAATAGATATACATGTACCCTCTAGTACACTTTCAACTACTGATCCTCCAAATTTGGTGTAATTTGACCAAACCGTATGGAAGAAATAAATTTTGAAAAATTACCTTACAAACACTGGTTCGATTAGCCCTCTTAAAGTGATGCTATGAAAATGACAACTATTATGTTTGATAAGTGACATTTCTTTAATGAAATAATCAAAATGGTTTTAGTAGGAAAAAGCGTGTAGTTCAAGCAAACCATGAAGAACAGCTAGATATACTGCTTCATTTCGAAGGTAAGCCCATCCATATTTATTCGCGATTGAACTTTTTTGAAACATTGTATTATTTTTTAGAAAATTCTGAATGTAGTATAAATAATGCAGTCGATCAATTAGGTAAAAGTTATTCCAAAATCCAACGTACGTTAAAAAATAACAGCTACATCATATTAAATTTTACTTGTACAAGTTTTAACAGATGCTCATAAAAGGCTGGACTTTTGCCGCCAGATGATTCAAAAGTTGAATGAGAATCCCGATTTTTTTACTAAAATATTATGGATTATCATTTTCTACGGCAGAAGTTTTAATAGGAAAAATCGAAGGTCGTGGGAAAACAAGCACAACAGAAAAATATTGGTAAAATAAATAAAAAAATCTGGAAAAAACTGTTAGCGTTTGGTGTGGAATTTTCAGAAACAAAATTGTTGGGCCTATATTTTATGATTATACTTTAACTGAAGCTATCTATCTGGAAATAATTATCCCAGAAGCAGAAAATATTATTTTGCAGTATTTTCCGGAACTTGATTATATGATTTGGATACAGGATGGGGCAACTCCGCATAGTGTTCTACCCGTTCGAGATCATTTGAATAATGTATTCCCAATATGGACAGGGAATAATGGACCTATTAAATGGAAACCTAACAGTCCAGATTTTACACCTATGGATTAATTTTTTGGGGATTTCTAAAAGACATTGTCAATAATAATAATAGTATTCAAGTCATTAAAGACAGAATTCGACTTGAAATAAACAATCTGAATGTAAATAATGAAGCCATTTCCGGTGCAATTATAAATATAAGAAGACGTTATCAATTATGCATTGACAATAATGGTGGACACATCGAACATCTTTTATGACTTATCATTTATTTATATTTAAATTTCCTAAATAAATCTTTGTTATCTATTTTGTATAAATATTTGGTTTTTTCTTCCTCACTGTAAATCATTTTGATTATTTCATTAATGAAACGTCACTTATCAAACATAATAGTTGTCATTTTCATAGCTCACTTTAATAATGTTAACTTTACCATATTTAGAGTAACTAGTTTAACTAAGATATTCGACGTTTAATAACTCAAAAACGGTATACGATAGGGTAACATATGGTATATTTTTGAAATCAGCAACAAAATATCATTCAAAAAATGTAATAATATACAGGGTATCCCATTAAAAAAATATGTTATTTTTTGTATCCCCTGAAATCTGCATGCTATTGTACTTTTGATAGCATTTTAACAAAATTCAGTCATAACCACACAACTTTTATTTAAAAATTTTTTTCTATAGGCAATAGTAACGATGATAAGGGGTGGGTAATTTATAATGAATAACCCTGTACATGATAGAAAGTTTGTGAACATCATTTACAGTAATGTTTAAAAGACGTCACTAGTATAGGAAAACTGGCAATCCTCAAGAGTTAGGATCCACTACTGAATACTGCTGGTTGTAAAGTATCTTGATATCACGGAGGTGGAGGCAGTATATTCAAGGCAGCAAATTAACAAATTAAAGATGCGCCTGCCCGCAGCACGTTTAAAATTTTTACACGATGACTTTTATAACATCGTATAACGTATGTTCAGCCGAGATTAAATGGTAGACCGAAGAATTTACTATATTGTGGTCTACCAAGACCTTAATCTACCGTAGCCGTGTGATGTATAAATTTCTGATACTTACTGCAGAACCGGACGTCAGGCGTTAGAATCAGTCAAACAACTAAGATCTATAACGTGGCTCTACTAGTAGTACTAGTCTGTGTTCTCTTAGATAAGGGACATTTACATCATTGCGTGTCAAGTAGCAAATCTTATAGGCAAATCCAAGACTTCCTGACAGTCCTCCTCTACCATCAGATGAAGGTGATGTGTCATCGAGTTTTCAGCACCTGTCTAGACAAACAACACCACAGTGAGGGGAAAAAGGACTAAATGTCATTATATTCAGTATGAGCTTCAAGTGTTGTACCGGGACAACTCCTAAGATGGTCGTATTAATTATTAAGCCTGGCCAAGGTCATTAATCCTACAGAGACGTACTAGGTATGCATCATATCATAATACTTGAATAAGTACAATAATAAAAACAAAAATATTTGATACATTGTGATGTATGTTTTTGTACTATTTCGTTCGCTTTAAATTCTTTTTTTATGTATTTCTTTATATTTTGTAAGCTTAGTGCTGCACATTATTATTAAACTGTTAAATGACGTTCACACATGTACATTGTATATCTAAGTGATAACTAATAATAAATAAATAAATAAATAAAATAAATGGAAATAAATTTTATTAATACTGGTACACTTTAAAAAAATATGTACAAAACTCACCTTCTTAAGCAAGCAGATTTATTAAGTAGCTTGGTTGTCGTTATCACAAACTGGAGCACTTCTATAATAACTGTGTAGCATCAGATATGTTTCTACAGTTGTCTCAGTAAGCGATGTTCGCTGTGGTGAAAAAATATGTTTGTATTTTGAAAAAGACCGTTCGACATCTACGGAAGTAATACAGGCATAAGTAAAACACTCTGTGAACTCACTTAACGCAGCTGTAGATGCACCAATCTTAATTTGGTAAAATCAGGATCTTTCCGTAATACACTCTCGAATTTTTCAATAACGGGCTTATTTTTTTGCGTCATTTATAGTCTGTAGCTGTGTATTTACGTCGTCCACTATTTGCAGCGATTCCACTAACGACAACGAAGTATTTTGCAATTTTTCTATTGCGTCGTGTAGTCCTCTATAATTGTTATAAATAGTTTTTAAATCTGTTTCAAGGGAAACATCTGGAAAGCTTGTCTGGCTTTCCTTAATAGCTGCAGCCTCGTTAGGGTTGAACTGTAGTATCACAGCTTTTATTTGTTGAAAATATTCAGCATAATAAAAAGCTGCCTTCAACCACGTTCCCCAACGTGTAAGAATCGGCTCTGGTGGAATACCAGGACACAGTGTGTGAAATGCTCGAAGCCGTTTAGGAGATTTGACAAATACTTTTTTTGTATTTGCTATTAATGCATCTACCTCTGGAAAACATTTTCGAATCATTTCTGCTACAAGATGGAACGCATGCACTTTACACGTAACACGTAAAAACCTACAATCGTCTCTTTGAAGAAAACGGCCCACCAAACGCATTGTCACAGCACCGTCGGCCACAAACATCAACGTTTGACTTGTTGACAGTTCAAATTTTTCGAAAGTCTCCAACACCACCCACGTAATTTTTTCGCCAGTACACACAGTCAGTCTTTTGCTAGCTAGTAAAAGTGGAAATGAAGGTATAACAGGGTCGAGTACACGTACTATAACATTTAAAATAGAATTTTTTTTACAATCTGTCGTCTCGTCAACACATAACCACAGCCGTGTATTTTTTAATGCACATTTAATCCTATTTACAATGTCTTCACGAACACTTGGTACATATCTACGTAACGATGAACGACTTGGTAAATTCACCTGGGGAGTGTATTTATTCCAGAACTCCCGAAATGCTGGTTTAACCAATATGCGCAGGGGAACATCACAAGCAATCAGCATTAACAGTAAATCAAACATAAACTGAGGTTCCAAAGAAGACACGCCATTTTTTTTATTTTTATGCCGGTTACTATTGACATGAATTTTGCAGCCGTATTTATTCCAGCACATTAAGTCTTGATCACAAACTTTACAAATTATTTTACATCCATCATAATAATAAATAATAAATCCGGAAATTCACCGATAAATTTATTCACTTTATCAGCGTACGGTCGTTTTCTACTCTTTACGTTCAACATTATTTATTATTTATTAGTACTCTATGCATCGACCGACAGATAACAACTGAAGTGTGTTGTGTCATCGTCATCGTAAACAAGCGCGCGATGGCATTGGTATTGCGCCCGACCCTGAATCTACCATCGCTTGGCCAGGCTTATAATCAGTGGGATATCAAACTTACGCTGCTCTGGTAATTGAATACCAAACCGATCTGCCATAATGTTGCAAAAGTCGATCGATTTGGGATTGCTTCTTCTGCTTAGAGCAACATGGCTCTGGAATTTACTAACACTAACCTTGCAGGAGTTGTGCACTTACAAAATAATGATACACACTGTTCATCTTGTCTTAATATTGTACCCTTTTTCTTGCTTTGTTTTTAAATGTGGTTTAATCCAGAAATAAGTAAATCTTGTTTATTATATCACACGAATTTAGTTTTTAGCACAAATTCTTCCAAGCGTTACATCATTATATTCTATTGCAAAATGTATGCCCATTATTATAAGTGTGTTTTAAACACAGTAAAATATCATATGCATTTGAATGTTAAATACCTACCTGACCTCATATTCGAACGATGAGTAATAAGAAATAAAATTTTTATAAATTCAATTACAGCAGAAAACATTAAATCGTTTTGTGTTTATTATGATTAAATGTTGTAAGAAAGTAAATCTGACCTTTAAGCGGTGTTTTCGTTTGGTGGCCAACTTAAATCTGTAAATGGTTTTTAAACTTTTTCTATCCATGATAATAAAAATAAAATACTCGTATACAGACAAATGCTCTGAAAGGTTTGGTCTTCGTAACTTTCGGGGAATAACAAGGTATCTGCACTAATATGCTTGCCATCGACTCCTGATAATGACGGATGATGATATATATTCCCACTGGCGGTTCTTCTATAGGGTCATTTGGTCAATGACCTCCCACATACAAATAAAAAATTAGAGCTATTCATTTTCTGAAGTTTAAAAATATAATATATTTTTAATATTCTTTTAAAAATATATTAA
This sequence comes from Rhamnusium bicolor, assembly GCA_029963845.1. NCBI lineage: Eukaryota > Metazoa > Arthropoda > Insecta > Coleoptera > Cerambycidae > Rhamnusium > Rhamnusium bicolor. The sequence continues at coordinate 59,639 of JANEYF010005385.1, read as the reverse complement.
AGTTTCTAGTTCATTCTATGCACAATACTATTCAAATATCATATTCATTACATTATTCATTTATAGAATTTAAAAATCTTGGGTCAATCCACAACTTGTCCTCAAAGCTAGCTACGGACCGAATTTACAACGAATTAAAGTGAAATAGACTTATGCGCGAATCGTCAGAAAGCAAAAGAGACAGAAAACACTGGCGGGGACAATGTCCCTGACGTATTTTACGAAAACGGTAACGCACGAAGTTCAGTAGAGCAGTCTTAATGCTGATTAGGTACGCGTTGGATTAAATTTTGTCGCTTTTTTTTTAATGTTTTTATTTGTGAACATTTTATTAGTAAATCTCTACTTGTGGTGAAATTAAGTAAAACAGTGTTTTTGGTGTTTACTATTAAATATGAGTGTTTACAAAATATATTAAATATGAAGACCGAGTGAAATTCAAAGGTGGTGGCCGTCCAAAACCTAATATGACGATAAAGCAAACATCTCTTGATAAGAAAAAAGAAGTTAATAGGTATTTTCGAAATTCAATGTACGATTTATCCTAGTGGATTTGCGGATGCGAGGTAAAAAATGCATTTTTTTTGTTTCCCATGCTTGTTAATTGGTGATGATCCTGATCTTATATAGTTCAAAATAGGTATAACTGACTTGAAACATTTAAAAATAAAAGTACAGAAAAGAGTTAGAATGTCTGAAAATTAATGAAAGTCCTGAAAAATTTATAGCACAAAGTTACGATGAAGCATCAGTAATGAGTAGTGCTTTTGGAGGTGTACAAGCCAAAATTAAAAAAATTTATCCATTGTCCAATTTTATTCATTGTTACGTTCATCAACTAAATTTAATTTTACAAAAAGCATCAAGTCATGATAAAAGCATAAAAAAATTTTTTTGCTAATTTACATAGCTTTTCTTCATTCTTTGGAAAATCGCCAAAAAGAACAGCCCTGTTAGATAATGTTGTTAAAGTGAGATTACCTAAAGCGGCTCCAACACGATGGAATTTTAATACAAAGTGCATAGAGACTGTTTATACCTATCGAACAGAATTATTAGATTGTTTAGAAAAAATCATTGATCAGTAAACAACAACTAAACTAAACCAAGCTATTGGTTTAAAAAACTACTTACAAAATGAACATTTTCTTTACTGGTTAAATTTTTTTCATTTAGTTTTGCCTCGTTGTGATATATTGTTCAATCAATTACAGAAATGTAATATTGATATCATAACAGTAAATAAGTGTATTGGCGTTTTTAATAATAAAATTGAAGGCATCAGAAATAAAATTTTGAATAACTATTTGGAGAAGACATCCACGCAGTCTGCCCAGGGATGAGACTAAAACGGAAGAATCAAAAAGGAGAATTTCATTAGAAGTTTGTGATATAATTACATCTGAGATCAAAAACAGGTTTGGCTTCAGTAATCATTTAGCAGTGTCAGTTATTTCACGCAGATCGATTTAAAGATGACGAAAAAATCTTTCCTCAAGATATGTTTAAATTAGTTAAAACGGAGTATCCAGTCATAAATCATTTGAAACTTAAAACTGAATTAGAAGTATTATATAGCCGAGAAGATTTTTCCAGTAGTGAGGGTGCAGTTGCTTTGTTACAGCTTTTTATTAACAACAATTTGTGCAATACTTTTTCTGAAAGTGTCAAACTGTTAAAAATCTTGTGTACTCTCCCTATGACTACCGTCGAAAGTGAACGTTCTTTTTCCACCTTAAAAAAAATAAAGACATTTTTAAGAAATACCATGGGTCAGGAAAGGTTATCTTCTTTAGCTATGCTTACCATAGAAAGGCCATTAATAAAGAAGATAAAAGACTTTAATGAAAAAGTAATTGACCACTTTGCATCTCAAAAAGACCAAAGGATTGACTTGGAATTTTTTAAATCACTTTAAAAGGTGGGTAATACAGTAAACTTTTCTAATTGACCTCCATATCTCTTGACCCACGAACCATCACTGATATTCACAGAAGCAATCATCATAGGCACAGCCTACTACGTCATAGGTCGTTTGTTCTTTGTGTGTACCTCCCACGGATTCTTGAGCCTAGAGTGTGTGTATGGTAGAGTATTACCGTTGGTTGAAGGATTCAATCATCGGTAGTACCGAGTATGGTATGCAACATCCTCAGAAACCGGATCCTTTCTTACGATTCATAGAACATCAAGAAACTACAAGGGTGTGTGCCGAATTGCAAGCAGCAGAAAAAAGGCCCAGATATGATCTTGTTTTCGATTGGCAGATGCATCCAAACCAATAAGCCTGAAATAGTCCTCCTTGACCATGAAACCCAGGTGATGTACGTGTATGTCAACGAGTCAACGAGAAAAACATCGCCTTGAAACAGGAGGAAATGAATCAAATATCGCGATTTCCAATACGAGCTCCAAGTGCCTGTATCCATAAAGTTTTTAAACAGATAAACCAATTTTCAGAAGCACAAAAAGTTTCTTATACTATGAACAAAAATTATTTCTTTTTAAATGACATTAAACAGAAATTAATTTATAAAACAATGTTCATCAGGACTATAGAACAGAATGTAATTAGTAATCATCAGAGTTAAAACATTGTTAACACCATTTTATCAAGGAACGGTTGCAAATGTCTGTGAGGTTTTAATATTGCATTCAACAGCAATCATTTAAATCCTTGAAAATAATTTTGTCACTTTATTAACATAATACTGACGTAAAATTGCATTGCCTTTTAGTTTCAGTAATACATTCTGTAATGTTAAATACTCTTTTTTTGCTGATATTCTCTTATATCAGTTTGCATAACGCGACGTTTTCCAAATAATTACAGATTCAAAATATTTCAACGCACGTACCTATTGTAACATTACATATAGTTAGTTGTATCACATATCCAACTAGTTGTCGATGTTGTCCTTTGTGAATATAAATGTCTACTCTTTGGAATTTAATTCCGTTATAGCACTGTCAATCCCATAATGTGCGTACTACGGTGGTCAGGTTTTTTTAGCATACTTGCGTTGGCCTTGCCTTGTTTATTATTAATATTAATTTTTTTTTTTAATTTAATATATACTTTTGTGCATAATATATTCAGTATCAGTAATTGTTAAATGTTTTGTTTTTATCTGTACAGTATATAATATATAGTTTATTACAGAAATACTGTGCACATAAAAAAGGCTTAAAAAAACTGCCATAAAGACTTCAAAGCTAGCACTCTGACATGCCAACAAGATCTAATTAGCCGCATACAGAGCCGCACTCAAATTTCTATGCATTACAATGAACACATTAATACAGTAGCTTTAAAAGTGTATTATGTTAAATAAATGGATATTTGATACCGCTTCTGTTAAATTAAAAATTCTTATTATGTTTAACTCTAACATAAAATCTAACTCTAAATTGATATTAGCAATTATTAATTCTCTTGTTGTTTATTTTCGCCAATAATGATTTAACATATCAAATTATTATTGTTGCCGAGGCTTTTCGTTCATATTGCTGAATTAATTTATAAATAGTTCGTTCTGGAACTTCTGTTAAATATACTATTTTTTTCCACGGCTCCTGTTTCTCTTTTTTTCATAGTTCTGTAAACATTTAAAACTATTTTTTGTGACTGCTGGCATGTTGTTTTGAAACTTTCTTTGTAATTTGTGAAACATTACCATCTTCCACGTCTTCCTGGCATTATTTGCTGGTGGTGGGTTGAGGATCTTCCCTAGGCCTGAAAATGTTTCCAATATTATTTTACCACAGCCACTTGCAGACAGGAAACACCCGAATAGTCACCGCTCACCAAAATATTTATAAAAACAACTGTATAAAATACACCTAAACACTTTAAGTTGTCACAGTCTGCTAAAATATATAATGTAAATACAAACTGTATAAGACACACTTACAACACTGACACACCGACGAAAATTGCTAATTTAATTCTTAAAAGCAAAATAAAATACCATTGAAAATACCACTGATAGTTTATTACAAACTTATATGCAACATAATTGATCCCTTTACTCCCGTTAAAGACGCCACAGTTTTTTATGTTTCAAATAAGTCTGAAATAAACAATACCAGAATATTTTATTAACCCACCTAGTAAATACTGATACACTTCACAAAACTGCTAAATTCGAAGTTCGATCCATCCAAAGGATGACGTGGGATAAGGAACAAAGAGACCGCGAGGATAATTGTGTTGTTTATAGTGGCGAATCGCGCACTATTATTGGTCAGTAGCCTTTGAGTTTTTTATGTGCACAGTTTTCCTGTAATAAACTATACATGTTAACCATTTTGTCGGAATGAAAGGTTTCTCATTCCTTCACTATATAAGTTGTAGTACGACCTTGTAAGTTATCTACCCATACTTCTCTAGTAGGTACATTCCCAGGATATTTTAAGGATATGGGATATATGACATCCTCGACCATATGATGAAAGCACCACGCCGCACCGCTTTAAGTAGGTAATGAGGAATCATTAATTGCGCACCGAGTGTACCCACTAAACACATACGTTAGAAACACGTTTATAATGTTCAACTACTATTTGAAAAATGTTTCTTTTTTAACGTACAAACAACTTAAAAATGTTGCGGTTTTACACGTTTCAGATAACGAATTTATGAACGTTATATGTGAAACGATCTTCCTGAACTCTTATGGAAGAATGAAAGTAGATATAGGTATATCGGATAGGGGTTTTTGTTTTTGTATTGTAACTGGAGGATATCAACAATAAATGAACGGTTGATTTTCTAACATAACACGAATTATCAAACAATGGCACGTTGAGAATACGTTTTAAAAACGTAATAGTGTATACTGGGTACTCCGCCACAAAATTCAAGGTTCAATTTAATTATCCTGATTAGGGACTTACATCGATAAACATACCTCCTGGTGTCGGTGCTCCTTTGGTAGCAAAAATAGACAGGAGATAAATAAATGATTAAGAAAGACATATATAGGTATATCATATTAAAACAACATTAAATAGGAATTTAAAGCAAGCTTATCTAAAGCAATAGACAAGTTAGACAATTATATTTACACAAGCACTACTATGAGCTTATCTCCTGGCGTCTCTAATTGGCCTTGGCAGAGGAAATAGTCCGACGATATAATATGTAATAAAAAAAATTCAGGCACTCTAATTTCGCGCTTTCTCCCACTCTGCCAGTGATATAATAAGAGTTTTATTAATAAAAATGAAAAGGAAGAGTATATTCATGAGGGGGGGATTTTCAATGTCAAGTTTTTTTATATTTTTTTTTTTAACCAGGGGTTTTTTTTTACAAAAAAAAAAAAAAAAAAAATTTAAAAAAAAACATAAAAACAACAAAAAAACAAGCGCCTCCTTGGCGGCGGTAAAGGGATACATGACGTTTTTTTGTATTGCAAATGAGTTTGAAATAAACTGTATACAAAAAATAAATTATGTTTACTTTATCATCGTGGGAATAGTTGGTTCAAATGGTAATTAGCACTAAACTAAAAGTAAAACTATTCTTTTAAATACAAGTATAATGTATCGTGTGGTTACCATTTCGTATTGAATTCCTTTATTACATTTTCAAATAAATAATTTAATTTTAGTTACCTACGAAAGAATCATAACTAGATTATCGTAAATCTATTACATATTTTTGTTACAAAAATAATGAGTCTATTGACAGTAAAAGTTGTTGTGCAGAAGTGTACTACCTAAAAAAATGTCGATGAAAATGTTTTTGCAAAAAAGTAACACTAAATTAGTATTAATTTAAAACTTGCATCTCAGGTATAAGTGTATCCAAAGTCAGTTGAAGCGCTATAAAAACACCGACAAAGGAATTTAAACGCTCGACAAAGGGGGATTTACTCATTTAATGGATAAAATCCTTTGTCGGCGTTTTTATAGTGTTTCAACTGACTTTGGAGAGACTATAGTCATTGTGCAAATACCAATGGGGGAATCAGTTCGTGTGCGAACACATTAGTAATTTCATGTGAAAAAATGATATGCAATACTAAATAGAGAATATCTTATACATTTGACAGGCGATTTTAATGTCCACAATTAAATGAACGCTGAACATTTACTAAAAAACACATTTGCACTATAACAATTATTTTTGGCACTAGAATAAAAGTATATTATTAATAATTGAGGACTCTGCGTGCAAAAAGGATATATCCATATTTTGTCAGTTTTTTATGCAGGAATGCAGCTATATCTAATGAGCTCTACACACCATTGTAGTTCTTTTGAAGAAAAATCGATTATAAGTGCGGTGAATAGCCTTCTAAAGTTTAGGTTTTGCACAAAAAGGGGCTATATCTATATTTTTCATATGGAGGTTATTAGGAACTAAAGTCACCACGGCGTATAAGATGTTACGATCAGACGATTAAAAATCACCTGATTCTGGGTTTGTTTACATTCGTTTTATTTGCTCTCGTGGATTCTTTCTTAGGTAGAAAAATATGTATTAGTATTAAATCGAAAGTTGGTAACTAAATTCAATAAGGTTATCTTGTGTTGCACTATTTCTGGGGGTACCTAACCTACAATCACGTTAGAATGGGATAGAAATCTGCTAATCTGCTAAGTATGACTCGAAGGAAACGAACACAACCTTGATGTCGCCGGGCCTAGCGATGAGCAGTGTGACAATCTTTATTTGAAATTTTCCTTATCCCATAAATATTTTTACTTTCTTATACCTAATATAAGGAAGTATAGTAATCGTGATTTTTTTCTACCTCGAGATTTTAATTGATATATACGTTTTGTAGCCTCCTGAATCCATTCTGACGATTTTCAGAATGATGTCTGTCGGTGCGTGTGTGTGTGTGTATGTGTGTATCCGCGATAATTCAAAAATACTAATGGGAGACTTCTCAAATTTGGCAGTTAAGATTTTCAACAACATTTTAGGAGACACATAAAATTTGGTGAATCTGGTATCACCAGAAAAGACATAATGAATGAAAGAAGAATAAAGGTACAATATTCAATAATTAATGTGTGTTATTTACTGGCTCGCTCTAACGATAAGGGCCCACGGACCAACACGTTATTCTCATCTGAAAATGTTCACCAAATGAATATATGCGCTTTTGCACGCAAACTCCTCAATTGTTCTAAATGATTTGGAATTAGATTCAGGCGACTGTCATTGAAACTCCATTTGTAGTTTACAGACATAACTGGAGCGTATTTAAGATACTGAAAGTTTTAAATTGTTTGATTTTCGTGTACACAAAATAACTTTTTTACAGCATTTGCAATAAAGTTCAGTGCCATTAAACTCTAGTTCCGGGTTGTTTTGTATCCACCGGTACACGATATTTCGCGAGGGAACTTGTCGAGACATGTTTTCACAATAACACAATAAAACTAAGACTATCTGTCGAAATACAATAATTGCAAACTGCTGATTGTCGGGGTCGCGTCGCAAGTTGACACGTGTATTCAATTGCAATGTATGTAGGTGGTGGTGGTTCTGTTTTATACGTATGTCTGCTTGTTTATTTATTTGAACTGCAACATATTATATATCAGACCATTTACAATCGTACAAAACCTACTCGTACATTTAATTTAGTACTTTGTTATTTAGTTTTAGGTAATTCATATGGATTTAATTAAGAAAATTTATTTTAGACCTTTTCAATAATTAAAGACTAATCTTCTACATTTAATATACAGCTTATATTTCTAACATGACGGTTCCCACATTTTGAATTTAGTTTTTCATTTCTCCACTGTTTCAATTAATTACGCGAGTGAGTACATAAATGTGTTGTACTTTGCAAGGAATTAATAATATACATTAAATAACATGAGGTTATTAATAAATACCTAAAAAATCGTGTACTATTGCATTCATAAGGTTTATTCTCATTTTATTAGTTGTACGAGAGTTGTACGTAAGCACGTAACTGGAATCACTACCTAAGATGCGGTCATTAATTATAATAATTGTAATTAATACTTAATACTATGCTTTTTCATAATTTTTTTTTATAGATTAATAATTACTGATTAAAATATAGATTAGGCTAGTCCACTAGTTCTAATATTGTTTTTCAATTATTAAAAATAAAATATTAATTTTGCTAAACAGCCTTGTGTTAAATAAGATTTATTTGCTAAAATATACTACATTTTTTGTTTAGTTGATTGTATCTCGTATAACATACTTGACTTGATAACTTAATATAAACTTTTGGTTACCATTGTTAATAATAAACAAAGTGTTAATTTTTGCTGCTGTAAATTAGAAGTTTATAATACGAAAGCCTCTGCACTTTCAAAAGTTTTTCAAAAATGTTGAAATTGTTAAAAAAATTAAAAAAAACAAATTATTTTGTAATTTAGAATTTGATGAAAATGTTATAGTCAGTGAGTCATATTTAATACCGAGAACTAAGTGTGAGGAAATCTTGTACGTTTGACTGGAAAATCAAAGTCTCATTATTAGATTTAATCTAATTGTGACAGCTTGAAACTGCCTTGCCATAGCAGTTGGGAAACGTAAAGATTCATTACTTTTAACTTCAAAACATTTAGGAATATGAGCTATTTAATTTATTATTTAATCAGTAATTTCAAAACAAATTAAAACTATATTATATTGCTTTCAAACTAAATTGTATGAACATAGTAATTTTGAGTTGTGACCCAAAAAATTCAGTAGGTCAGTTGTCAATCACTCTTCGAAAACAATTCTTTCATTCATTATAAAAAAATATTTTGAAATACTATTTCCTGTGTGTGGTTCTTTTACTCTGATGATAAAAATTCTTTGAATATTTGAAATACGTCATATAGGTTAGATAGTGGCTAAAATTTACTAAAATTAAAATAATTGTTATGAAAAATTTAAAATATACCAATTAGAAATACAATGTTTAAGATAGGTATGGAATAAATTCATCTATGTATATCGAAAATATGTTGTATGGTTCAGTTTTAACAACCTCGAAAATTGTGAGGACGATATATTTTCAAATTTTCTGTACCAAAAGATGGACAGTTGAAATCAGTATGTTAGAGTTTCTTTTCGTAGAAATAATTTTATTCAATACTGTTGTTACACACTGTATATAAAAAACCAACGCTAACAAAGAAGACTGAGGTAATATTAATAATAGAGTAGTATAACAACTAAATATTGTGTATTAATTATTATTTCTTAAAACTAAACTAAACTAAGAACCAACTATCAAGGTGATTATTATTTTTTTACTCGTAAAAATAAATGTTCAATAATTTTTTTTGTATAAATCAAAATATAAATGTATAATTAACAGGAAATGAAAATGCCTGATGGTATGGGGGTAGAGTGATACCTTATTTTGAGGGTCCTTTCATTCTTTTTACGATGGTATGTGATTTTGATTTTGTGCTCCTCGACAGTACTGAGACAAATGAGACAATTAGACAATTAGATAAATGAGACAATTGGCACAGTGAGGCAAATGAGATAATTGAATAAATGAAGGAATTAGATAAATGATACAAATTAGACAATTGAGAAAAATGAGATAAACGAGACAAACGAAATAAACTGAAATGGAATAATTTATTTTTCATCCATTTCCAAATTGGATAAGCTGAGGAGGTACTGCCGAGACCGATTTTTTTAATTGATTGAAATTGATTTTAATTCTTTTTTCTCAGTAACGGTCGATTTGACGAGGAATTTTCAAGAGTTCTTTTCGGCAGAATTCCTCATGAACAATTTTTTGAAACATTTTTTATTTGACGCAAAAAAAATTGTCCCCTTGATACGTGCCTTCTCTGATGCACCAATTTCACTGATATTCAATAGGGCTCATCCTTGGACATCACAGATATTATATGTAAAATTACAGATTTCCACGTTGAGACGTGTTTGAGAAAATGCGGCCTCAACAAATGACCAGCCACACAGTCATACAGACACGCCGACGGCATGCCAATTCAGATACATTTTTTCCTTGTCTCAAAACGTTCGTTTTTATCAAATTTGGTTTTTCTTCACGACGCTAATACTTTCTCTATCAGTATAGATAGAGGAAGTAAATTAGTTTTAATAGATTTAGTATTTATATCTCGATTTTGCTGGAATTGCTGGTGATACATTTTCTTTTACTAAAACTCCTTTAAGTTAAAGGTCTACATTTGTAATTTTATATTTCTTAATTTATTAGGAAACTAGAGGTATAATATCTATAAACAATAATTTTTACAATTTCTCATGTTTAAACAAAATATTCGTAGAATAGAGAACGACTTGTGTTATTAATATTTGTATAGGCGAAGAAAGTGCATATTTTAATGTTTAGTTTTCAAATTGGTTTATTGTGGTAAATATTTGAGAATAACAAAATTAACGTTAAGCCAAGCATTAATACTGGCCCCCTTACTTTTACTTGTACCACATAACCTCATTGAAATTACCATTGCTACGATGCTACATGTTTAAAATCCATACATTTTAAATATTTCTTAAATGTTAAATCACTTTCACTTGACGAGTGGTCTCGGTTTATGAGTTTAAATTCTTTTAGTTTCCTTTTTGTAAATAGGATGTGCACATCCTTTCCGCTGAATTAACAGAAAAAAATATTGAAATGAGTTTCCTTTTTTCGAGATGTTACGTCTTGTTGCAAAATTTGACATGAATTGCACAGACAATGGAATAATTTCAGTTTCATGTTTGTATATTGGATACAATTTCGTTCTTGTGTAAAAAATCTATGTCGTGTTCTTTATGTGGAAGGGGAAGTGAAGTTATATCTACCGGGGGTTGTATTTGATGCAAATAGGCGTAAGTATTTATTTTATTTGCCAGTATTTTAGAGCGAAAAATAACGTAAATTAATTAAGAGTTTTAGAAATCGACGTTTTAAATTCTAAAAAACCTTTTGGCACATTTGTTTTAAATGTCTGTCTGAATTATTTTCGTTTTCGCTGTTAAATCATGACTCAAAAATCTCAGTATACCTTCAGTTAAAACGTCAAATTGATTAGATTATGATGTTCCTAACATAATATAATACGGAGTTTAACAATATTAGTATTAGTATTTTTTTACTAAAATATTATGGACTGATGAATCATCCTTTCAGATACGGCAGGAGTTTTTAATAGGAAAAATCGAAGGTCGTAGGAAAACAAGCACAACAGGAAAAGATTGGTAAAACAAATAAAAAAATCAGGAAGAAAACTGTTAGCGTTTGGTGTGGAATTTTCAGAAACAAAATTGTTGGGTCTATATTTTATGATTATACTTTAATTGGAGTTACCTATCTGGAAATAATTATCCCACAAGAAGAAAAATATTCTTTTGCAGAATTTTCCGAAAGCCGAACTTGATGATATGATTTGGATGCAAGATGGGGCAATTCCGCATAGTGTCCTACCCATTCGAGATCATTTGAATAATGTATTCCCAATATGGATAGAGAATAATGGATCTATTAAATGGCCACCTAACAGTCCGGATTTGACCCCTATGGATTCATTTTTCTGGGGACTTCTAAAAGACATTGTCAATGGTAATAATAATAATAGTATTCAAGTCATTAAAGACAGGATTCGACTTGAAATAAACAACCTGAATGTAAATAATGAAGCCACTTCTGGTGCAATTATAAATATAAGAAGACGTTATCAATTATGCATTGACAATAATGGTGGATATATCGAAAATCTTTTATGAGATCATTTATTTATATTTAAATTTCTTAAATGAATCTATATAATTTATTTTGTATAAATATTTGGTATTTTTCTTCCTCACTGTAAATCATTTTGATTATTTCATTAAAGAAATGTCACTTATCAAACATAATAGTTGTCATTTTCATAGCTCACTTTAATAATGTTAACTTTTCTATATTTACAGTAACTAGTTTAACTAAGATATTCGACGTTTAATAACTCAAAAACAGTATATGGTAGGGGTAACATATGGTATATTCTTGAAATCAGGAACAAAGGATTATTCCAAAAATTTAATAATATGCAGGAGTATCCCATTTAAAAAATATATTATTTTTTTGTATCCCCGGAAATCTGCACGCTACTGTACTTTTGATAGCATTTTAACAAAGTTCAGTCATAACCATTTAAAACTTTTTTCTATAGGCAATAATAACGATGATAAGGGGTGGGTAATTTATAATGAATAACCTTGTACATGATAGAAAGTTTGTGAACATCATTTACAGTAATGTTTAAAAGACGTCACTAGTATAGGAAAACTGGCAATCCTCAAGAGTTAGGGTCCACTACTGAATACTGCTGGTTGTAAAGTATCTTGATATCACAGTACATCATGTATGAAAATATGTAGTAAATGTGTACATCATATTATGATTGCCATATAACACAATACATCCACTGGATATTTGATTTAAGTTCAAAAAGCAGCCTTATGCCCATGAACATATTTTGGATGTACAGTGGACGTCGTTAATCTACATTATTTGTTTTTAATGTTATAGGCTTTATTATTAGATGACGGTTGTAACCCGTTAACATTGAACGGTCACAACTTATCGGACAATCGAATAAATTTATAAATTTGTCTTTGATTGATAGAGGTACATTCATCACTCATCAGCTTAAAGTCACACCACCTTCCTCTCTGCTCTCTTTCTAGCTAGAAACTCTAGAAAATGAGCATATGAGAAGGTGATAATTTTAAGCTGATGGTGATGATGCGTATCGCACAAGGTACTTGGGAAAAATGTACTTGTATCGATGTAAAGGCAAAACGAAGCCACTAACTGTAATGTGTAAATGCACTTCAGATAACATAATTTTAATTATTGCAATTTGTTAGTGTCAACTTATATCACCTAATGTACCGCAACACAGTGCAACCTTGACATTTTTTAAAATACATTTTACGGTTTATTGGGTATGCTTTGAACAGAGTGTTGTACGTGATAAATGCAATTTTTAACAGATTAAATTTGCGTAACGGGAATACAAAAAGGAATTTCTCGTTGGTTGTGTTGTTCTTCGGACAAAGGATTATTACTGACGTTGTTGTAAAACAGGTACCTATAGTCCATTCATTTCATATAAGCACATAGGCGCGCGTATTATATAAATACATTTTGTGTACATTTATAATAATGCACCTCGCACCTATGTTAGACTGAAAGTCGACAAAGGGTCGCTCTGCGAGTCCAGATAAACAATTTTTTATGTGCTTGTATAAATGATTGGAGTATATGCGATGTTATTTCATTATACACATTAGTGGATCAAGAAAATCGGCGAATATACCATCGTGTGTAAAATTAATGTCAAGATAATTGTATCTTCTGATATAATGTGAACTACTAGATAATAATTCATAAATGCCGAAAATGGGTTTACTAATTTTCTAATGCGGAAAAAAGTGCATTGTTCTATTTTCTTAAGATCAAAAAATTGTTTTGACATTTCGAACATTAATTTTGTACGCGATGGTATCTAATTTTTTGTGTATAGTATTTATTACCTATCATTAATCAAAATGCGTATTTGTTATACAGAGTGCCCCATAATTAAGTACCTTCCTTCTAGAGGGTGATAGAACTAAAAAAAAAACAAGTTGAGTTTGTTGTTATCTTAAATCATTTTTTAAGGGAGCTACCCCTTGAATGGGGTAAGTACATCATAATGATATGCCAATAAATTCGAAACGTCGTAAGTTGTAAAAATTAAATTTGGACCTTTTCTTAATTTAGTAATGTTACATATTTTGTCAAATTTTTATCTAAATATCATGATTTGTTGGGATTGTTACAGAGGGGGTGGGGTGATTTTCGCCATAACTTTTATTTTTTTTTTTAGACATTTAAAACGGAAAAAGGTACCAGTGTTAAAAACTGCTTAAAAAAGGTGCTCTTACTAAATTTCGATAATAGCCATCGTTTTGGAGTTATTTGTATTTTAATATTGCAATACAAGATAGGTGTGCAATAATAATGGTAGGTAACTAAATACCTCTACAAAAATAATTTCACAATATTTTCAACTATTGTTTTGTAGACCCATTTAAAATATAGCCTTACGAAATGAAGCATGCAATTTAAGGAGAAAAAAATTATTTGCAATAATTTTTTTAGTTAATTTTAAGTTTGTGTCAGATGATCAAGAATGAAAAAATAAATTGGTTACTTATAAACATTTGTTAATTTGCATGCTTCATTGCATAAAGCGATATTTTAAATTGCTCTACAAAACAATAGTTAAAAGTATTGTGGATTTATTTTTGTAGAGGTATGTGCCTAACTTCCTTATTGCATACCTATCCCGTTTTGTAATAACAAAATACAAATAACTCCAAAACGATGATTCCTATCGAAATTTAGTAAGAGCATCTTGTAACTACCCCAACAAATCATGACATTTAGATAAAAATTTGACAAAATATGTAACATTTTGAAATTAATAAACGGTCCAAATTTAATTTTTTGCAAATTAAGACGTTTTGAATTTATTGGTAAATATCTATGTTTTACTTGCCCCATTTAAGGGGTTGTAGCTCTCTTATGAACTGATTTAAGGCAAATGTTTGTATACAAAACTCAACCCCCTGAACCCCCTGAAGGATGGTACTTAATTATGGGACACCCTGTATATCTATACTTCTGTGAGTAGTATTGAAAATGTTCTCAATTTCTTGTCATTCTCAAAATTTTCCTCGTAAACATGTGTTTTTCTTTTGTATCCATCTAAACTAAAGAAATTGTTTTTAAAGTTACTAAAAATTCAACTAATATTTTAAATTCAATGCTGGAAGATTCCCACGTATTAAGCCGTCGCGTCGCTTTCATCGCTTTTTTATGGCATATTTTGATTTTGAGCATTCTGTTGTGAGTAATTTTTAACTTCCCGCTAAGAAAATTGACAATTTTCAGAAATCGGAGTTATTGGTTTCACCCCGATTTTCGAAAATCGAGTCTTTGTCAGATCTCGACGTTTTGAGGTCCTAAGAAGCTATTCTGACTATTCCCACGATGGTGTCTGCATGGCTGTATGTATAGTGTGTGTGTGTGTGTGTGTATGTGTGTACGGTGTATGTAAACCTCTCATAACTTTTGAACGGCTTGACCGATCGAAACGCGGTTTGCGGCATTCTAAAGGGGTCGACTCAACTTAGATTTACTGAGAATTAGAACCGATTCGGCCTGGTAGATTTTGAGAAATCTCAAAAATAAAATTTTCAAAAATTTGTTTTTTTTGGAATATCTTTTAGACTACTGAACCGATCAATTCCAAAATCTAATCAGCTCTTCTCCCTATGAAACAACGTCGATCGTCGTAAAACGCATCAAAATCGGTTAATTCGTTCGAGAGATATCGATTACGAAAAATTCGCAAGAAAATGTTTTTTTTTAAATAACATTTCAAAATTCCTGTAGGATCGATTTTTGGTATTAGGATAACTTTTTGTACTTAAAAAACTGCGTTGAATGCCATAAACCACATCAAAATCGGTTGATTCAAGAGATATCGATTACGAATAATTCGCAAAACAGTGTTTTTTTGAAATACCATTCAAAATGTTTGTCGGATCAATTTTTGGTACCAACATAACTTTTTGTACTTGAAAAACTGCGTTGAATGCTGCAAACTGCATCTCCATTGGTTAATTTGTTCAAAAGATATCGCAGTTCAAAAATTACAGAAAAAAGTGTTTTTTTTTTAATATCACTTCGAGATTTTTCACCTAATTGTAGAGCTCAAAAATGTATGTGTATAATATTTTGAGTTCGGAGAGCTCAAAAATTAACCAATACGTATATTTTTGAGCGCTTTTAGCTCGAAAATAACGGGAAGTTTCAGGGATGGCCTGCAGGGTCAACGATTTTTTTATTTTATAAACACTGCTCCGCAAATGTTAACGACGCGACGACACTGTTATTCGCTAATAGGCAGACTCTACCTATTTATTATTCGATACAGTTACATAATTACTGTTTAAATTAGGAAAATTAGACCAATTTATTTAATCAAAGTTTTACCAAGATATGGCAAAATTAATGTTTACAAACATCAAGAAGAAAAAAACTGTTTAATTTCATATGGTAGACATTCTTTAATCATTAGGAACATTTAAGCGTTGACAAACAGTTTCTTATACCGGTCTTACCTGAAATAATAGAATGGTATTTGATTACACAATAAACTTCTTCATGTTGAAATTAAAAAGTTTCTTTTTTAAGAAAATCCTTTCAATCTATTGACATTTAAGGCAAATGCCACAGCATTTATTTAAATAACCTAAATTAATTTATAATCAAATCATTGCTTTAATTGGTTTGTTTAGCATTAGTGCATTTTTTAAAATTAAATTCTTTGTACCTAAAGTATGGAAGTCTCTTTAGTGATGGGGTATGCGGGGTAAGACGCGACATGAGGACGGGAAATGTCTAACACATGACATCTTCCGTCCTTTACACCGCTTACATTAAAGCGAGAAAGATGATTGTTGTTTCTGTTGGCACGTGACCGAGGCGGAGTTTCACTTACATTCTGTGATACTTCAGGTACGCACTTAGTTTTGTTACCGATTTGTATAGCAGTGTTTAGGAGAAAGTGTAATATTATAAGTAATAACTAAAGCTGCAAATCGTTTCTGTGTATCATGATCGTAGAGTACAGATGTACTTACTGTCACCGGCATTCACCTTGACTTCGAAACTCTTTCTCCAGTCTAATCTATTATTAGCTTGCGAGTTGTGTACACGTTAAGTCACTAGGGCGTATTGCATATTGTTTTTGTTTTTATTTTATTTGTTGTACTGTATTGTTGATATTAATTTAATAATAAAACATGGCAGACGTACGCAGGGGTAGAAAACGGCCATTTTCTGACAAAGTGAATAAATTCATAGGAGAATTCCCGGATTTATTCTATGATGGTGCTAAAATAATTTGTAAAGTGTGCGAGAAAGATTTGATGTGCTGGGATAAGCGTGATGTGGATTTTACGTAAATAGTGTACACCATAAAATTTAAAAAAAATGGTGTGCCTTCGACAACACAGTTTATGTTTAATTTACTATTAATGCTGATTGCCTGTGATGTTCCGCTGCACATGCTCGATAAACAACCATTTCGAGAGTTCTGGAATAAATACAATGCCCAGGTGAAGTTACCAAGTCGCACAACGTTATGTAACTATCTACCAACTGTACACGTAGACATGGTAAATAAGATGAAATGTGAATTAAAAAATACATGGCTGTGGTTATCTCTTGATGAGACAACAGATTGTAAAAAAAAGTATATTTTAAATGTTATAGTACGAGTACTGGATCCTCTTAAACCGATAGTTCCATTGTTACTAGCTAGCAAAAGACTAAGTCAGTGTACTAGCGAAACAATTACCAGGGTGGTGCTGGAGACGTTAGAAAAATTTGAACTGTCAAAAAGTCAACTGTTGATGTTTGTGACTGATGGCGCCGTGACAATACGTTCGGTAGGCCGTTCTTTGCAAGAACAAAGTTGTACGTTTATACATGTTACGTGTAAAGTGCATGCTTTACATCTTGTGAACCACCACAGCCGATTCTTACACGTTGGGGAACATGGTTGCAGGCAGCTTTTTATTATGCTGAATATTTCCAACAAATAAAAGCTGTGATACTACAATTCAATCCAGATAAGGCTGCAGCTTTTAAGGAAGGCCAGACAAAATTCGGAGATATTTCCGTTGAAACAGCTTTAAAAAATATTGCGAAGAACTATAAACCATTACATGAAAGCATAAAAAAAATTAGAAAACAGTGTGTTGTTGTTAGCGGAGTCGTCGACGAAGTAAATCTACTGTTACACGCTATAGGTGACGCAACAAATGAGCGCGTTAAAAAAAGTTCGCAAGTGTGTTAAATAAAGACACCGGTTTTACCAAATTAAGACAAATATGTGGTGGTGCAGCCCCAGATCCATTAAATGCGTTCAAAGACTATTTTACGTATGCGTATATTACATCAGTAGTAGATGTCGAACGGTCGTTTTCAAAATATAAGAATATATTTTCACCAAAGCGAACATCACTCATAGAGACAACCATAGAACCATACCTTATGCTGTAAAATGGCTACACATCTTCTCCAGTTTGTGATAAACACGCTAGTTCATCAAGCTAGTTAAGAGGATAAGTTTTACATACATTGTTATAAATTGTAACAGTTTATTGTTTCTCGTATTAGTTAATTTCGCGTACGCCACTGTCCCACGGAACATTTTTGATGGCCCTACTCATCAGTCATTACCATCAGTCACAGAAAACCTCCCACTAAATAAACAGTTCCCAAAATGTTGCTGGATATTTAAACTATGAAGTGTGACGTTACGTTTGATTATGTTCTTGTAAGATTTGTATCTTCACAAATTTATTATGGCTTATTAACTAGGTTATGTTTGTGACTTGTGTACCTTTTTGTTTATTAGGAAGTTGGAAGACTTAAGCCCGCCCTCCTTAATGGGTGAAACTATTCCATTTGCGGAGGAGGTGAAATATCTAGGAATCACTCTAGATAAATAACTTAATTGGAACTCCCATCTGGAAAAGGTAATTCACAAAGCAAAACTGTCCTTATGGACATGTCGTATTTGTGGCAAATCTTGTGGCATGGGTCCCCAACAAATTTACTGGATCTATGTCACGGTCATCAGACCAATGATAACATACGGATCCATCGTTTGGTGGCCGAAAGGATCACAACGGACGGCCAAAGCCAAACTCTCTGGATCACAGAGATTAGCATGCTTCACCGTAATGGGGGCAATTAGCACCACACTGTCAGCTGCAATGGAAATCCTCCTGGACTTACCCCCTCTTCATATATACTTGGAGACAGAGGCCAGGTGGGCAACATATAGACTGCAACAAGCGGCCATTAATATGCCATTAATATAGTATCATGGAGCGGAACAGATTGCTGGATGACATAGAAAGTCACAGCATCCTGGCAATGCCCTCGGATACTATGCCTACCATGACCAACTATGAGCTGACCTTCAACATCCTTTTTCCAGAAAGAGATGAGTGGCATCGGAATAAAGCCGACCTACTGAGGGCAGATAGTTGCTGGTTTACAGACTGCTCCAAACCTCCTGAGGGAACAGGAGCCGGAGTACATAGCTATAGGCCAAGGGTGAGGATATCCTCAAACCTAGGGACTAATGCAACTATTTTTCAGGCCGAGGTTCATGCCATTGAACTGTGTGTACGAAGGCTGGAATACATGCATCTTACACGCAGATCAATTAAAATTTTTTCAGATAGCCAAGCAGCTATAAAAGCTCTTGGCTCCTACCGCTGTAACTCCAAAACGGTATGGAACAGTCAGAAGGCTCTAAATCACTTGAGCAAAAATAACAAAGTGACTCTGGTCTGGATACCCGGCCACTCTGGTATGGAAGGTACTGAAATAGCCGACTCCTTGGCCAGGGAAGGAGCAGGATCACGAATCATCTGACCAGAACCAATACTTGTACAAGTACTGCTAAGATGGCCATTTCAACCTGTGCTGAGAGGAAAACTCTCCAGTATTGGCAAGAATTACCAGGATTAGTTCATTCTAAGGCGTTTATAAAATACCCCATACGCTAACGACAACACACTGTTTTCTAATTTTTTTATGCTTTCATGTAATGGTTTATAGTTCTTCGCAATATTTTTTAAACTTTTAGAGTTAAACAGGATAAACCTGAAAACTCTAACAGGCCTATATACCGGGCACTGCCGACTAAACTATCATCTGCATAAACTCGGCCTAGCGGAAAACGCTGAGTGCCGTCTGTGCTTGGAGAATGATGAGAAGGCAGACCACGTCCTATGCACCTGTCCCGCTGTGGAGAGGATCCGATTATCAATATTTGGCAAAGGGCAACTGCTGCCAGAGGATCTGGACACATTCTCACCCAATAAAGTTATCAGTTTCATTAAGAGACTGAGCTTATTGGGTGAAATATAATTAGGAGAGAGCCACAATAGGCCTGCTAACGGCCGCAGTGGAGGGTCCACAAGGACCCACTCATAATAACCTAACCTAACTAGGAATCACTTTGCTTTAGTTTTTAAATATAAATTACAATTTGTAACTACCAGAAAAGTGTTACATTTCATAGGTACTTCATTCGTAACTGAGAGCGTTGCCGAAAACCTACCTTACAATTTTTAGTTACAGGAAAAGTGCATATAACTTTACACTTTTACATTTCAAAACATACTTCGCTAGTGCAAATCTTTGTAACTTGCAATGTTTGTGAGCCGATTTCTAGATTGATGTAGAATTTTTTTTTTTTTTTTTTTTAAGAATTACTTTCGTATACGATGAATCGCTGTAGCTACAATATTCGACGACGCCTAGAAATCGACCTCTGATGGTTATTATTATTAATATCACAGCAGAAACAATCGGTAGAAAAAAGAAAAGAATACTTATCGAATACAATAGATTTTTTAATACACGTAATTATTATAAAGGTTCGTTAACTCTAATTATATATTCGCCATCATCGACTATCACTGACCTCCATTTTCATAAAAGTTATTAATTTTATTATGCTTTATCTTTAACAATCCATTAGATAGCATTGTTTAAATAATACGAGGAATTTCTTATGTCGAGAGAGAGCGTAAGGACGAGAAAAATCACATAATATTTACACAATGTGCTAAAACTACTATCAGCATAAACGATTGATCATTGTTTTTTATTAAACCAGGTATTATTTTTAATTGATTATGTATAGCAAGCGGGAAAAGAAAACGTGCCGAACTTCACATACTCAAGTCGATGAATGTTTTCACTGGAAAAAGATGAATTTGTTACGTTTCACAGATCACAAGCAAATATCCATGTCTAGACCCAAGTTATTCTTCCGGTATTTCTACGAGCTGACTGCTTCCTAATATTCATTGAACAAACCGTAATGAATCAAAACTGTGACTGTTCTAAATGTTCTGCAGATAAATCGGCGTTTTCAGCAAAAACTCCGTTAAAGTTTAAAAAACGACTACCTACTCGTTTACAGATTTAACTACTGCTCGTTTACAGATTTAACTAGCGCGTTAATAATTTAAAAGGTACGTACGGAAGTACATAATAAAAATTTTAATATGTTATTAATTACATTACTTACTACTGTTGCTACAGTTTTGCTCGATTCAAACAAATAAACACTTATCCAAGGGAGAAACGGAAGAATACAGTCTGAAAAGTTAATGTATCTTAAAGGACGTGCATTTTGTTGAAAAACGAATAATGACATTTTTAATATTTGTTGGGTCTTTCGCAGCATAAAAACATTTGGTTTTCAGAATACTACAACAAAGATCAATTATTAAATTTTAAACAAGTACCTACTCAACAATTGTTTTTAAAATGACTAGTTTTGGTCCATTCGGCAACGAATGTCAGCTTTTGTTTTCTAGTTCTCAATAATTTTATTAATTGCCATTTTTTTTCAGACTAACCAATCACATCATCCAATGGAATTATGTAAGTATAATAATTAATAATAATCACTGTTACTGTTGTTAACCGTTTAGAAGCAGTAGGGTTTCCTTGAATTTTGTATAATAAATAACAATATGTAATATGAAATGGCTGTTTCAGTTACATATACAAACTTATATGTTTCTAAAAATAATGAAAAATAAAGTACAACATAACTAAGCCCGGACATTTTAGCGCAAGGAGATAAACTTAACTTAAAAATTTTTCCTGTCTATTCTGGCGATCAATCCCACGATTTATGAAGCAGCTACGTTATCATTAAGTCACCTTTATCGGGTAGTATTAAAACCAGTGGCGGTTCGTGGGTCAAGAGATAGGGAGGTCAATTAGAAAAGTTTGCCGTATTACCTACCTTTTAAAGTGATTTAAACTCCAAGTCGATGCTCTGGTCTTTTTGAGATGCAAAGTGGTCAATTACTTTTTCATTAAGTCTTTTATCTTCTTTATTAATGCCCTTTCTACGGTAAGCATAGCTAAAGAATGTAACCTTTCCTGACCCATGGTATTTCTTAAAAATGTCTTTATTCTCTTTAAGGTGGAAAAACAACGTTCACTTTCGACGGTAGTCATAGGGAGAGTACACAAGATTTTTAACAGTTTGACACTTTCAGAAAAAGTATTGCACAAATTATGGTTAATAAAACGCTGTGACAAAGCAACTGCACCTTCACTATTGGAAAAATCTTCTCGGCTATATAATACTTCTAATTCAGTTTTAATGATTTATGACTGGATGACTCCGTTTTAACTAATTTAAACATATCTTGAAGAAAGCTTTTTTTATAATCTTTAAATCGATCTGCGTGAAATAACTGAGACACTGCTAAATGATTACTGAAGCCAAACCTGTTTTTGATCTCAGATGTAATTATATCACAAACTTCTAATGAAATTCTCCTTTTTGATTCTTCCGTTTTACATCTCTGGGCAGACTGCATGGATGTCTCCTCCAAATAGTTATTCAAAATTTTATTTCTGATGTCTTCAATTTTACAATTAAAAACGCCAATACACTTATTTACTGTTATGACATCGATAATACATTTTGTAATTGATTGAACAATATATCACAATGAGGCATAACTAAATGAAAAAAATTTAACCAGTAAAGAAAATGTTCATTTTGTAAGCAGATTTTTAAACCAATAGCTTGGTTTAGAGTGTTGTTTTCTGATTCATTATCAATGATTTTTTCTAAACAATCTAATAATTCTGTTCGATAGGTATAAACAGTCTCTATGCACTTTGTATTAAAATTCCATCGTGTTGGAGCCATTTTAGGTAATCTCACCTTAACAACATTATCTAACACGGCTGTTCTTTTGGCGATTTTCCCAAAGAATGAAGAAAAGCTGTGTAAATTAGCAAAAATAAATTTTATGCTTTTATCCTGACTTGAGGCTTTTTTTTTATTTAAAATATATCTATTTTTAGAAACGTTTTCCTTGTAAGCTTTTAAACTTTTTCTATAGTCACTGTCTAACTGCATTCTAATATCAACTGTACCAAGTGTTGCTAGACTACAACAGTTATTCATCTGACTTGATGCGAGCGAATGTTTCTGTACTTTTATTTTTAAATGTTTCAAGTCAGTTACACCTATTTTGGACCATATAGGATCAGGATCATCACCAAATAACAGACATGGGAAACAAAAAAATGCATTTTTTACCTCGCATCCGCAAATCCACTGGGATAAATCGTACATCGAATTTCGAAAATACCTATGAACTTCTTTTTTCTTATCAAGAGATGTTTGCTTTATCGTCATATTAGGTTTTGGACGGCCACCACTTTTGAATTTCACTCGGTCTTCATAACCCAACTTATGTCCATCATTCAGTTTTAATATATTTTGTACGACACTCATATTTAATAGTAAACACCAAAAACACTGTTTTACTTAATTTCACGACAAGTAGAGATTTACTAATAAAATGTTCACAAATAAAAACATTAAAAACAATGCGACAGAATTTACCGACCAACGCGTACCCAGTCAGCATTAAGACTGCTCTATTGAACTTCGTGCGTTACCGTTTCCGTAAAATGTGTCAGGGACATTGTCCCCGCCAATGTTTTCTGTCTCTTTTTGCTTTCTGACGATTCGCGCATAAGTCTATTTCACTTTAATTCGTTGTAAATTCGGTCCGTAGCTAGCTTTGAGGACAAGTTGTGGATTGACCCAAGATTTTTAAATTCTATAAATGAAAATCCTGCGATCTAGATATTTGAATAGTATTGTGCATAGAATGAACTTTAATATATTTTTTAAGAATATTAAAAATATATTTTTTAAACTTCAGAAAATGAATAGCTATATTTTTTTATTTGTATGTGGGAGGTAATTGACCAAATGACCCTATAGAAGAACCGCCAGTGATTAAAACATATTACACAGTCCACAGGTAATACAGCTCCCTGTGTTCCTGAAATAAGCTTGTGGAAGAGGACTACACATTGAAGCAGCGGATACACAGCCAATATCTGGCATTAATTTCTACGTCCTAAAAAATCCCATTTTCTCGGTCGGAAATCGAACCCGAGACCGAGATACGAATACAACCATCGTCAGCTAATTTAGCGTAAGGATATTTAACCTACTGGTTTAATAACCTTGGATCCTTGTTTATAAAGTAATATAAACAAAGCTTGGATGAAGCCAAACGTATTGTTTGTAGTTCTTATTAGGTTTATGTTTTCGTGACGTTTTTAAGTGTTCACTCTTAAAGTCTATCGTTAATATTAATTAATTTCTCCACGACGTTTTTAAAGTCTACTCATTTTTTGTACTCCTAACTAAAGATAGATTTGTGCTTGTTAAGTTGGACAAAATATTCCCTTTTAATTACAAGCCGCTGTCAGTTAATGAGAGTACTTAACCCAAAAAAATATCGCCAATTTAACAACGCGAAAATCCACATAGGTATGTAGTTGGAACTACAGAAAGTGAATGGACTTTTATCTAATTCTTTAATCCAGAATTGACTCGCCTAGTACCTGTTAGATTATTATGCAATAGGTTAAGTATTTAGAAAAAAGCAACATAACACCAATAGCAAAAGGTAGGTGAATCTTTGCAAAGTTCCTACAATGAAAAAACAGTACACTTAACACGCAATCATTAAATGTGTAGGCTTGCATATTATTCTCCGTATTACGTGAATTTAATATGCATAACTTGATACTTATACTGGTAAGAAATTACCTATATTAAAAATACGTTTCCCTGTTATTAACGCATACCACGTTCGTTAATAATTGTATTTTTTCCCTCAAAGCTAAATTAGAAGTTGAAGTTCTAAAATTTTGCAATAACTGCAATTCGCCACTTTTTTTAACACTGGTAATTATCCGGATTCACAAAGCGTTAAAATTAGAAGAAATCTATAAGTTATTAATCCAAATTACAATAGAACTAAACCATAGAAAACAATTATTTATTACAAAATTTCCAATAATTAACATCTAGGTTTTCTGTAATGATTACTGTTTTTTTTATTATTGAGGAATTCAGTTATTCTCGTAGATGATCACTAAAGAAACTGTTTCCAAACTGTTTCGATTTCAACATTTCTTGAAAATATAAAACATTATAAGTAGTTAAAATTCCTTTTCACCGAAATTATTTAGTGCTGTATCTTAATATATCTGCAGATAAGAAAATGTTAACATATTTTATATATGAGTCAAAATATTGATTATTAAAGTACTTTAATGAAAAACTACCATACTTTATAATCTTAAGTATATAGAAATCATAAAAAAACTATACATCTTCTTTGATTCAAATGATTTTTACTTCATAAAAATCCATGTTGCGAAGTAAATGAAGTAAACTTAACTATTTTTTGATTTTTACAAATATGCGTTTGTATATTTTGTGTTCCATCTAAGGACTTTCGGTTACTTGTTTTAAGAGTTTCCCCCCTAAATAAAGGACAGTCTTCAGTCTAACAGAGTCACAAATTTCATTTGCAAAAATATACCTGCCCTTAATTTTTCAATAATGATAAAAAAAATATTAAAATTTACTAGAATCTAGATACAGCTTCCGAAAATTTGAAATTGTGTAACAGTAAACTTCTAATAAAAAAATTTTGGTTATATAAAAGAAAAATGCGAAATTTCAAGACTGAACGTTGGATCAAGACACAAACAAAACTTCGTAAAACACAAAAGTGAACCCATTACACTACACTTCATCACTGGCGGTTCTTCTATAGGGTTATTTGGTCAATGACCTCCCACATATAAATAAAAAAATAGAGCTATTCATTTTCTGAAGTTTAAAAATATGTAATATATATATTTTTAATATTCTTAAAAAATATATTAAAGTTTCTAGTTTATTCTATGCACAATACTATTCAAATATCTAGATCATTACATTATTCATTTATAGAATTTAAAAATCTTGGATCAATCCACAACTTGTCCTCAAAGCTAGCTACGGACCGAATTTACAACGAATTAAAGTGAAATAGACTTATGCGCGAATCGTCAGAAAGCAAAAGAAACAGAAAACACTGGCGGGGACAATGTCCCTGACAATTTTACGAAACGGTAACGCACGAAGTTCACTAGAACAGTCTTAATGCTGACTAGGTACGCGTTGGTCGGTAAATTCTGTCGCGTTGTTTTTAATGTTTTTTATTTGTGAACATTTTATTAGTAAATCTCTACTTGTCGTGAAATTAAGTAAAACAGTGTTTTTGGTGTTTACTATTAAATATGAGTGTTGTACAAAATATATTAAAACTGAAAGATGGACATAAGTTGGGTTATGAAGACCGAGTGAAATTCAAAGGTGGTGGCCGTCCAAAACCTAATGTGACGATAAAGCAAACATCTCTTGATAAGAAAAAAGAAGTTAATAGGTATTTTCGAAAATTCAATGTACGATTTATCCGAGTGAATTTGCGGATGCGAGGTAAAAAAATGCATTCTTTTGTTTCCTATGCCTGTTATTTGGTAATGATCCTGATCCTATATGGTCCAAAATAGGTGTAACCGACTTGAAACATTTAATGAAAATTAATGAAAGTTCTCAAATATTAATAGCACAAAGTTACGATGGAGCATCAGTAATGAGTGGTGCTTTTGGAGGTGTACAAGCCAAAATTAAAAAATTTAATGTTACCAAAAAAGCATCAAGTCAAGGATAAAAGCATATATATATATTTTTTTAATTTCTTCATTCTTTGGAAACTCGCCAAAAAAGAACAGCCGTGTTAGATAATGTTGTTCAGGTGAGACTACCTAAAGCGGCTCCAACACGATAGAATTTTAATACAAAGTGCATAGAGACTGTTTATACCTATCGAACAGTATTATTAGATTGTTTAGAAAAAATCATTGATAATGAATCAGAAAACAACACTCTAGACCAAGCCATTGGTTTAAAAAACTACTTACAAAATGAACATTTTTCTTTACTGGTTAAATTTTTTCATTTAGTTATGCCTCATTGTGATTATTGTTCAATCAATTACAAAAATGTAATATCGATGTCATAACAGTAAATAAGTGTATTGGCGTTTTTAATAGTAAAATTGAAGACATCAGAAATACAATTTTGAATAACTATTTGGAGGAGACATCCGTGCAGTCTGCCCAGAGATGTAAAACGGAAGAATCAAAAAAGGAGAATTTCATTAGAAGTTTGTGATATAATTACATCTGAGATCAAAAACAGGTTTTGGCTTCAGTAATCATTTAGCAGTCTCAGTTATTTCACGCAGATCGATTTAAAGATTATAAAAAAAGCTTTCCTCAAGATATGTTTAAATTAGATAAAACGGAGTATCCAGTCATAGATCATTTGAAACTTAAAACTGAATTAGAAGTATTATATAGCCGAGAAGATTTTTCCAATAGTGAAGGTGCAGTTGCTTTGTTACAGCTTTTTTATTAACAATAATTTGTGCAATACTTTTTCTGAAAGTGTCAGACTGTTAAAAATCTTGTGTACTCTCCCTATGACTACCGTCGAAAGTGAACGTTGTTTTTCCACCTTAAAAAGAATAAAGACATTTTTAAGAAATACCATGGGTCAGGAAAGGTTATCTTCTTTAGCTATGCTTACCATAGAAAGGGCATTAATAAAGAAGATAAATACTTTAATGAAAAAGTAATTGACCACTTTGTATCTCAAAAAGACAGGAGGATCGACTTGGAATTTAAATCACTTTAAAAGGTAGGTAATACAGTAAACTTTTCTAATTGACCTCCCTATCTCTTGACCCACGAACCGCCACTGCACTTCGTGTAATACTTGCATTTGCTTTGTTCTAGTCATGATTATAGTAAATTATATTAAAAGAATAAAAAATAAAATTAGAATACAGTTTAAAATTAAAACAATCTTAACAAAGGTAAAGAATTCATATTAATAATTTAAAATGGTCTAAATTTTTAACTAATTAATTTTTTAAGTTTCTAATATGCAGTGTAAAATATCTAAATTCCAATAAAACTGTGATTTTCTTCTAAAAGGTGATTGGTGTAAGCGGAATCATATTTTCTATTTTTACTTATTTTTTGTTCAGAGATCCTTTTATTAAAATTTGTTTCTGTTTGTCCTATAAAAGTTTTAGCAAACACCAAAGGTCGTCTTATATACTCCGGATTTATTTTCCTTTTTTTTTTTTTTATTAATTTACTGTTTTTTAATTCGTCATCAATTTGAATACTTATAGTTTCTTGGCCCTTCCGTCGATGTGGTAACCTAGTAGAAGTACAATTGACAATATAAAAATAACATGGAATATAATCGAATTTAGTCAGAAGTGTTGTTTAGTTTGTTTAAGTCTCAAGGAAAATACCTTCATAAATACCTACCCAAAATTTTATTTCTTTATAAAAATGCAGTTTTGTTTTGGCCAACTATTACAAACCTGCCAGCAGTAAAGTAGTCAGAGTTCAGAAAATGACTGTTTTAACTATATTATGAATAAAATTTTGTGTATTTTTTTACCTTTGATAAATGATAAGTAGAGTTGGCATTTCAATCCGCAAATCATGGGCGGTGCCAAGTAGAGAAATACCTAAGTACGTAAGCGAGACTTGTTTACTATTTTAGTCTACTGTTATGCGTCGAGGTGTCAATAACGTAATTTATTTCTCTCCGTTGTATTGTTGATAATTTTATTTTTTGTATTCTATTCTTGATATCAATTTAATAATAAAGTATGTCAAACCTGCCCAAGGGTAAAAAACGGTCATACGCTGACAAAGTGAATAAATTTATCAGTGAATTCCCAGATTTATTCTACAAGTGCTATAATAATTTGTAAGGTGTGCGAGACTGACCTGATGTGCTAGGACAAACGTGATTGTAAACGTCACGTAAATTCTGTGCAACATAAAACTAAAAAAATTACGTGCCTTCGACAACACAGTTTATGTTCGATTTACTCTTAATGCTGATTGCCTGTGATGTTCTGCTGCACATACACAATAAACAACCATTTCAGGAGCTCTGGAATAAACACAATGCCAAGGTGACGTTACCAAGTCGCACAACGTTGCGTGATTATGTACCAACTGCAATCGAGGACATCGTAAATAAGATCAAATGTGTAAAAAAAAAATGCACGGCTGTGGTTATGTGTTCACGATACGACAGATTGTAAAAAAAAATACTATTTTAAATGTTATAGTACGTGTACTGGACCCTCTTAAACCTACATTTCCGCTATTACTAGCTAGCAAAAGACTAACTGAGTGTACTGACCAAAGAATTACGGGGGTGGTGCTGGATACGTTAGAAAAATTTGACCTGTCAAAAAGTAAAGTGTTGATGTTTGTGACCGATGGTGCTGCGACAATGCGTTTGGTAGGCCGCTCTCTTCAAGAACACGGTTGTAGGTTGATATATGTTACGTGTAAAGTGCATACTTTACACCTTGTGGCAGAAACTATTCGACAAGGTTTTGCAGAGGTAGATGCATTAATAGCAAGTACCAAGAAAAGTGTTTCTTAAATCTCCTAAATGTCTTCGCGCATTTCATAGCAACTGTCCCGGTTTACACGTTGGGGAACATGGTGGAAGGCAGCTTTTAAGCTGTATGGTGCTACAATTCAATCCAGACGAGGCTGTAGCTTTTAAGGAAAGTCAGACAAAATTTGAAGATGTTTCTGTTGAAACAGCTTTAAAAACTATTCACAAAAACTATAAAGGAGTACATGACGCCCTAAAAAATTTACAAAACAGTGCGTTGTCGTTAGCCGAGTCACTGCAAATAGTAGACGAAGTAAATCGACTGCTACACTCTATAGGCGACGCAAATAATGAGCCCGTTGAAAAGTTCGCACGTGTGTTAAAGCAAGACACCGGTTTTACCAGATTAAGACAAATTTGTGATGGTACTGACGGTGCATTTGCAGATCCGTTAAGTGAGTTCAAAGACTATTTTAAGTATGCTTGTATTACATCAATAGATGTCGAACGGTCGTTCTCAAAATATAAGCATATTTTTTCACCACGTCGAACATTATTCTCGGAGACAACCATAGAAATATAATTGATGCTGCAAAATTTTTACACATCTTTTCCAGTTTGTGATAACCAAGCTAGTTAAGAGGGTAAGTTGTGCATACATTGTTATAAATTGTAACAGTTTATTGCTTTTATTACTAGTTAATTTCTTTTCTTACACTTATTATGGTGCGTACGCCTATGTCCTTCGGCGCATTTTTGCCAACTCTAATGATAAGTTTAACTTTAAGAATACCTTAATCTAAAAACATATTTATTTATGTAAGTTGAACTGTTCTTTGAATAAATATTTAGTTATCTGTTACTAGGATTAGTCATACACACCGACTCTACGTTTGACACTGTTAGATGCCTTACGCCAACAGTATTGTATTAATTGGTGTTGTTATAAGTTCTCATTCCTGAAGTGCATCAAGAGGAAATTACTGCATTACCAGAATTTCATTAGCATTTAGTGAGTAATTCCATTGATTACATATACGCTGTTATTTTATCTAGAAAACGTTAATGGTAGTGTTGTAGATAGTAAGTAATTAATTAACTTCAGTCTACAGGTAATGTTTTTATAAATAGGAAATGATAAAACTATTGAATTGCAAGAACTTTTATTAGAAAAATTGTGCGAACGCTAATAGTTTTTAATTATAGCACGAATTTTTATTTTTTATTCCTAACCTATGTATATCACTGTTCACTGAGAAAAATAAGTGGTTAATTACCCAAAATCAAATCATATAACCAAAAATAATAATTGTTGTCGGCCTATCACACTTGAGTTCGTATAACAGAAACAATTTTGTTGAATCGAAACTAAGAGTAATATTGAAAATATAAAAAAAAGGTCATTTTTTCACAAATTTTTTATTGATGCTACCTATTTTCAAGACTATAACAATATGGGAAATTGTAGATGTAAGTATAATTTTTCTTTTTTTGTGACACTACCACATGAATAATTCTTCTTTATTTAAAAAATATAGTTAGTTACCCAGTATATTACTGGAAAAATAAACCTCTGCGCTTGTGACTTTACGTCAAAAGATTAGTCAGAGGGTGTTTTTTGACAACTAATGAGACACAAAAATAATAATATAATTCCCTAAGTTTCGGAAAACGAATCTGTTTCCTTTTTCAAAGTTATCTCATTTTAGAATATGTCAAGCGTGAAACGACATATATTATTTGTTTATGTAATATCCATAGATACTTACTGTTGATACTTAAAAATTATACATATTAATTTTGTTCAATTCTTCTTTTAACATCGGTAACCACGTTGTACTAAAATCTACAGAACAATGGGATAAACATTTTCCTTCATTCAATAACGTTATTGCCGATTCCTTAATTTTTCTTTTTTTTTGCTGTCCTCTTCTTTCATTAAAATTTTTGCCAATTCCCAGTTTATTCTATGTCCATTTTCCCAAGCATGTTAAAATTTTCGATTTTTCAATTTCACCCTTTCTAATATATCTTTTATGCTCACCAAACCTTACACTGAGGGGTCTGGATAACTCTTACATAATGTTATTTGTTACTAGAGCTGTCAAAAATGTTCCGTGGGACAGTGGCGTACGCGAAATTAACTGATACGAGAAACAATAAACTGTTACAATTTATAACAATGTATGTAAAACTGACCCTCTTAACTAGCTTGCTTATCACAAACTGGAGAAGATGTGTAGCCATTTTGCAGCATTAGGTATGTTTCTATGGTTGTCTCCATGAGTGATGTTCGCTTTGGTGAAAATATATTCTTATATTTTGAAAACGACCGTTCGACATCTACTGATGTAATTACACGCATACGTAAAATAGATCTGGGGCTGCACCATCACATATTTGTCTTAATTTGGTAAAACCGGTGTCTTTATTTAACACACTTGCGAACTTTTCTTTAACGCGCTCATGTGTTGCGTCACCTATAGCGTGTAGCAGTAGATTTACTTCGTCCACTATTTGCAATGACTACGATAACGACAACGTACTGTTTTCTAATTTTTTTATACTTTCATGTAATGGTTTATAGTTTTTCGCAATATTTTTTTAAAGCTGTTTCAACGGAAATATCTTCGAATTTTATCTGGCTTTCCTTAATAGCTGCAGCCTCATCTGGATTGAATTGTAGTGTCACAACTTTTATTTGTTGGAAATATTCAGCATAATAAAAAGCTGCCTGCAACCATGTTCCCCAACGTGTAAGAATCGGCTGTGGTGGTTCAGGAATACTGGGACACTTGCTATGAAATGCACGGAGACGTTTAGGAGATTTAAGAAACACTTTTTTGTACTTGCTATTGACGCATTCACCTCTGGAAAACTTTTTCGAATAGTTTCTGCCACAAGATGTAAAGCATGCACTTTACACGTAACATGTATAAACGTACAACCTTGTTCTTGCAAAGAACGGCCTACCGAACGCATTGTCA
The DNA here is from genome assembly GCA_029963845.1 of Rhamnusium bicolor. Lineage (NCBI taxonomy): Eukaryota > Metazoa > Arthropoda > Insecta > Coleoptera > Cerambycidae > Rhamnusium > Rhamnusium bicolor. Next base: position 27,171 of record JANEYF010005385.1, on the reverse strand, counting down.
CGGCGCCATCAGTCACAAACATCAACACTTGACTTTTTTGACAGTTCAAATTTTTCTAACGTCTCCAGCACCACCCTGGTAATTGTTTCGCTAGTACACTGACTTAGTCTTTTGCTAGCTAGTAACAGTGGAACTGTTGGTTTAAGAGGGTCCAGTACTCGTACTATAACATTAATAATAGATTTTTTTTACAATCTGTTGTTTCATCAACAGATAACCACAGCCGTGTATTTTTTAATTCACATTTCATCTTATTTACCATGTCTACGTGTACAGTAGTTACATAACGTTGTGCGACTTGGTAACTTCACCTGGGCATTGTATTTATTCCAGAACTCTCGAAATGGGTATTTATCGAGTATGTGCAGTGGAACACCACAAGCAATCAGCATTAATAGTAAATCAAACATAAACTGTGTTGTCGAAGGCACGCCATTTTTTTATTTTTATGGTGTACACTATTTACGTGAAGTCCACAATCACGCTTATCCCAGCACATCAAATCTTTCTCGCACACTTTACAGATTATTTTAGCACCATCATAGAATAAATCCGGGAATTCACCTATGAATTTATTCACTTTGTCAGCAAATGGCCGTTTTCTACCCCTGCGTACGTCTGCCATGCTTTATTATTAAATTAATATCAACAATACAGTACAACAAATAAAATAAAAACACAAAAACAATATGCAATACGCCCAAGTGATTTAATGTGTACACAACTCGAAAGCTAATAATAGACTGGACTGGAGAAAGAGTTTCGCGGTCAAGGTGAATGCCGGCGACAGTAAGTACATCTGTACTCTACGACCATGATACGCAGAAATGATTTGCAGCTTTATTTATTACACACACACACACACACACGGAATACTGTAAATACAGTTTTTGAATTTTGCTCACCGGTTTTGTTTTTGTCAAAATGGATCTCAAAGTATTACTCGTTTGAAAATTAAGATCCATTTGAACAAAAAAAAAAACTGGTAAATTGTGAGCAAAATTCAAAAAACTGTATTTACAGTAGGTGAGCACATTTTTATATACATTTGGTAGATATGTTCTATGTAATGACTGTAATGTATGGCTACTAGGTAAAGTAAAACCGCATGCACAGAATATGACACACAAAGTATAAAAAAATTCCTCTTTTATAACTGTACCGGCAATATTTTGTCGATGTGTAGCCGAATTTAAATGTCTTTCACAATCATGGTGTGTATGAAATCCGTAACGTACGTCGAATGCATGGAGTACACAAAATAACTGAATCATCTCGCGTCGAATGCATGAAGTACACAGAATAAGAGAACCATCTCTGTTGTTTTAAAAAATCTGACATTTTGTTTGCTTCGTATTTATGCATTTCTAAAAAAAAAAAAAAAAACAATTATTATAAGCATTCTTTTAAACCTAACATGATAACAATTATAAATACCTATAGTTTTTGTATATTTTATACTGTCATTCTTATCTGAATGCGTTGGTATAAAAGTTTTAGGTGGGTAGATAATAAATTAAACAATACTTCCAGTACATGTAGGCCTGGAAAGATGCTTATGTAATACGCAATAATTATCTGTGTTGTTTTCATCGTAGTTTACAATCATTTATTTGTAGTTTATACACAAACGGTAGTAACTGCAACATTGCTAAGAGCGTTTTATGCGAGAACCAATTACACCAACATAACCGCAAGCTTTCACGTTGCTAAAATAACTGAACTGGGGACACGACCGGCCTAACTGCCAAACTGCATATAATTGTACATGGGGGAGTCCCGGATACCCGTAGAAACCTTGCATCTTTCTTTCTCGATATAGTTGCATATATTATAGGTATACAAATAAACACCATGTGGTGTGTTTATTAATATTTATATTTGTTTATATATGCCGGCTTGCTTAACCGGCTCTGAAAAATGGAACACATTTCCGGCCCCTGGTGATAAGATATAAAATGTATAAAAAATGGGGAAAACATTTTTTGAATAAAAATTGTGTTTAAATCTAACAAAATGTATTGAAAATTAATTAATAACAAAATAAATGACATTAAATAAAAGGAAGAGGGCTTTGTATTTAAACTAATTTTGTGAAAAATACCAAATTACGAATTACTTACATTTTAAATATTAAATCACGAAACCGGTAGCATCAATAAAAAATTATGTGAGAAAGACTTTTTTCTCATTTCTAATATGAACGTCTCATGGGATTAACCTTTCGACGAATACTGATAGCAGTGTTAATTTAACCAATACAATTGTGTTGATTTGCTTTGGCTTAAATACAAAAATTTAGGTTATGTTACTAATTATCCTAACAATTATCTTGGGTCTTGTATCCAAGATATAGGTTTATTTTATGCATTTCAAAAATGAGTCCTCTGGTGATAATAGGTTAACAATAATTATCACGAACTATTTGCTCCATTCTTTAACCAAAATATAAGTTTATTTTTTCAATGAATGATTTGCTTGGTATTTATTCCCAATATCAGTTACCTATTTGCGGGATTTTTTATAGCAGGGATCCCACCGACCCTGAAAACATATTACTTTCAAATCATAACTTGGATATCAGGGATTTTTTGGAACAACAGACAAATTTTTTTGTTTTTTTAAAAAGATATTATAAAAGTAGCCAATCCATTCGTTTTTATGTGTTCTTTTTCGTAAATTCATGCTTTGTTAGTTGCAAATTATTTTTATTTTGGTCAAGGAAATAATTTTGACTTTTAAATTCCAAGATGAAAGTACAGTTTTGTCATTTTTCAAATTGTATGTTTATTCTTAACTTTTATTACGGTTTAAAATAAATTTAATTACAGCATAATTCCCACCCTATGCTTTTTGAGGTTTCTTCTTTAATAGGGCCTAATTTGTCTTTTGGATTTTCCCTCGGATTTCCCATTTCTTCAATGTCTGTTTCCCATTCATAATCGTTTTTATCGATTTCTGTTTCAGTGGTGTATTCAGTCGTGAAGCCCGTAGTTGTAGGTGCCTCTGTTTCATCTTCGCTACTCAATTCTTCAAAAATTTGTTCTGAAATCTTCCTCTTCCCCATCTCAGCTTCTTCTCTCTCTTCCAAGGCAACTATTTCTTTATTAATCCTCTTTAGATTAGGAAGCAAAACTAATAGTGGAATTCTTGTTATATCTCTTGGAGGCAGTTCGTCTTCTCCAAAAACTTCTTCCTCATCTATTTCTTCATCTTTAGGTTTCTCTTCTTCTACACCACATACTGGATTTTCTAATATTATCAGCGTCTCCAAATTAGGCAGACACATAAGTTTCCTGAACTGCCTTACTTTGTTTATTTTGTTACCACGTAGATTCAGATAAGTTAGATTCTCCAATTCTTCCGTAAATCCATTTAATTTCCTTATATTGTTCTCTCGTAAATGAAGCACTTTTAAATTATTTAACGTAGAGAAGTCCATCGTGAATTTGCTTATCCTATTTTGTGCCAAATACAGCTTTTCTAGCGAACATGGATAGGTACCAGATAAGTCTAACAAATGATTTCCTTTTTAAACTCAATACTTTGAGGTTGTCTAAACGTTCAGTGTCAAACTGGGCAGTGTATATCAGATTATCCTCCAATTCTAAATATTCTAACATGGGTTGGTTAATGTCGCAGGTCTCCGTGATTTGGTTCTTGTTCAAAATCAAAACCTGTAGGTAAGGCATGGGACTTAAAGCAGCTGACTCAATTCTATTTCGGTCTGCCCTAAGAAATATCATAAATGGCATTCCTGAAAGAACCTGCAATGCGTCCAGATTCAAAAAATTACCACTAAGGTCCACGAACAGCACATGTTTAAAGTTTAGGATTATTGCGACATCCGTCAACTTCTTTTCGTTTGCTGATATCATTAAATAAGCATATCTCACTCCGCTCTCGTCTTTTCCAAGGGTGTTGAGGCTTGCCGAAGCTTCTTCAAAACTTAGTTTTTTATCCTTTATAGGTTCCTCGACTATAAAATGGGGTGTGGATGGTACTGTGGGACCACCTTCTCCCCTAAGAGCGCCGCCCTCGCCAAGTTGCTCGTCCATTAGATGGGGATATTTGACATTATTTGACGGATTTGACGTATAGCGGATTAAGGTTTTTAACAAAATCAAAAGTAGATACCACTCAATTCTAGCACAATAATTACTTCCTCACCCCTCAAAGTGAGGAATTTATGTATTCGTGAAAAACATTTTGAGAATTTTGATTGCATTTCTGGACGAATCTCGACGAATTATGACGATACACAAAATTTTAGACAAAAAAATGTTCTGTCTGTGTGTGTGGTTCGCAATAGCAGTTATAGTTTTTGAGATAAAGTTTTACTAGGATGAGGAAGTTCTGATCCCCAAATATTGGCAGCAGTTTTTTATTTTAGTATAATTTTAAGAACATTATTTTTTTCCAAATGGTTTCAGTTCCAGTAAAAAAAATTATTTCTCGGGATGATAGGGCCACTATTAGAACTACGTTCATAAAAAAATTGTGACGCAAGTACTAATAATTATGCCAGAATGAGGTAATTTGTGGGCAAACCCGGAGTTTAGCGAAAACCTAAATAACTCCTAAACTAACAAATTTTGCTTGACACAAATAGGGGTCAAATCGATGCGTATTGAGGTCCTTTATCACCCTACGCCGACTGGTCCGTCTTCAGTGAAACGCCGTGTTATATCCCTTGATCCCTTGCAAATATTGAATGTACTCTGTATATGCAGAAAGTATAAGAAACATGTAAATCTACTCTCAGTTATCTAGAATACATAGTATGAATCAATTTTTATATAAAATGTATACATAGTATATTTTAATCATACACCATAAGAATATTAAATAAATAGGAACGAACACAGTATATGCAAAGTGTATTTGAAGATGAATATACCATAATCGTTTATTCATATATTACATGCGTATACTTAGCGTGTTTGTGCTATATGGGACTTTGATAATTTTAACTATGCTAACCCATCAAGAGAATAATCCTCACCATTATTAAATTTCCTATTGTGATGATTTTTATTTGATGGACTATTTGCATTTGTACACTCTTGCAAAAAACATCAAGTTGTTATGTAGATTAATGGTCACCATATTTTTTTCATAAAAAATTCCACGGGAGGATGTTTTGAAATTTACGCATTCCTGTTGGTAATATCTCTTATAGCTGAACCAATATCATTCATTGTAAATTTGTGCCCTCAAAATGGAATCATCTTTCCAGATTCTCTAAAAGATGCTAAAGTTGTTCCCGTTTATGAAAAAGGTTCCAAGGAAGAACTAGGTAATTATCGACCCATTTCTCTTCTGCTCGCGATATCTAAAATTTTCGAAAAAATAATTCATAAAAGATGCTTATATAGAAAAATTTTACATTTTAACAAGCACCCAATAAGGTTTCTTGCCGAACTCTTCAACTGAACACGCAATTATAATGTTCTTTCATTTATTTAAAATTATGTAGACAAAAAGGAAAAAGTTTCAGGAATATTTTTTGATTAGAAATTAGAAAATTATGGGGCAAGAGGAGCTAATCTTCATCTCCGTTCTTATTAGAGCAACAGAATTCAGCAGGTATCAATAAAATCAATTTCTAATCATACTGTAACAAATAGTTTTTCAGATAAAGTAACAGTATCACAAGGAGAACCACAAAACTCTATACTTGGCCCCCTACTTTTCCTTTTATATGTGAATGATATGCCTCATTTTATTGAGCTTTTAATATTTTATCAATTTGCAAACGACAGCACAGTTGTAGAAAATAGTCAAACTTTTGAGGGAGCTATAATGTGTAACAATACAATAAAAAAAATGAATAACTGCTCAAAAAATAATACTGTTTATTTAAATTCCGAAAAACCAAATCTTATAATTTTTAATAAAAATTCCAAGAAAACTGAAATGTAAAATTAAATAGCAAATCCATTCCAAAATCAGAAACAACAACGTTCCTGGGCATCACGTTACAAAATACCTTGAGTTGGCAACTCCATATAGATGGTCTGATTGCTAAAATAAATTCTGAAATTTATGTGTGCAGATCCATAAGGCAACAAGTCTCTCTTGATTCATTAAAAATTTATTATTTTCCCCATATACAGTCTCTTTTATATTATGGAGTAATATTTTGGCGTGGTGATCAATACTGTTCTCGCCTGTTTATAACTCAAAAAAAGATTTATACGTACTATGTTGGGAGTACCACAACATACATCTTGTCGACTACTTTTTAACTCCCTACATATAATGTCCCTCCCTTCCCAATGTATCTATTGACTAGTGAATTTGTAAAAGCTAATATACATTTATTTACACAAAGTAATGAAATTTATAATAATATGTCAACTAGAGGTTGCAACGATCTACGAATACCGCCACATAATACAAGTACTTTTCAAGAAAATGTTACATATAAAGCTACAAAGGCATATAATAATCTTCCTCCGGAAATAAAGAGTATAACAGACGTAAATCAATTCAAAAACAAAACAGAAATCTATTTCTTAAACTAGTGCCATTACTCTTTCAATGAATATTTTAATGTAGTGTGATTAACATGTTCATGTGTATTTGTGTGTATGTTCTGTATATATGGGGTATTATATAATTTGTATAATTTTTCCATCCCCTCTGTCAGAGATCTATAATAATGAAGAAATAAACAAATGTATTTATGTGAAATTTAGTATTATATGATATTTTTTATTCATTGTTAACTATACCTTTGAGAATGCTGATCACTTGTTTGAATTAATAGCAATAAAGATTAAATCAAATCAAATCAAATTATTCTGAATACGCGAGTATGCAAGAACGTTAATAAAATTCTGATATTTGCTAAAAAGACACGGGTCAGTGCACTCTTGAGTGTTCATAAAGTTCTTTTTAAGAGAAATCGACTTAAAAGGTAAATGTAGAAGCGTTTAATCTTTCATGATTTTAGGCGTGGGAGTTGTAAGACAATCTCAGTCTCATCTATAACAACAATATAAATTCGACGCCCCCATGTTTGTGGTGTTCTAGTCATCCAAATTACAAATTGAACATTACGTGAACGCACAGCATGTTTTAACAAATTCGTTTCGAATTGAGTATGTCTCCATTAGTTTTTGGTATACGGGTAACAGTATTATCAAATTTGTTTGGTTGTTGGTGAATCAGCTTTTCATTAAATCACGCCTACGCCGTTGGGTTGCTAATTAATTACATTATTAAAGTTTTTAATTATTTTCTTTTATTTGAATATTTGAGATTGAGTCATAATAAAATCCACTTAGTTACATAACCGTGATCAGTCAAGTGAATAAACTAACCAGTTTGGCCAGTGTATAAAAAAATTGGATTTGAGGTTTTTATTTGGTCAATTTTTCACAGTTCATAGTTGAGTGAAATAATAGATTAGACAGATGTGTATAAATTAATATTTTTATAAATAAATGTGACTGGATAGTTGAAGAAAGACATTGGATCACGTAATGTGATGAAACATACAAGTAAATCTGTAGTTATTCATTATTCTGTTAAAAAATAAATTTTATTTTTAATAAAAATACAATTTTTTTACAAATGGTGTTGAAAGTGTCCACTACCTTGATCCAGACAATTCTGAAACTTTTTTTTAATGGAATCCGGACTCCACAATAAACTGTAGGGTCTTGATTTAGTCTGTGGCCTCGTCTCTCACTACTCAACACAAAATCCTAGGATTTTCTGGGAGTTAACTTCGGCAACTTGAAGATGGTCATTGTCAGGAATAGAAACTTCACTGAAAGAAATCATTTAACGAAACAAAGGACTAATAAATAATAGATACATATTTTAAAATCATTAATTTATTATACGTAAGTATACAGAAGTAGTGTTAGGTACACAAAATGACAAATATCATGTTAAAATATAATTAAAATAGTCATTATACCTTCGAATACTTGGACGTATGTAGTCTTTAAGGCCCCAATCTTCTAAGTTCGACTTGTAAGACAGTTTCACAAAAACCTTTCACTATGGAAAAATAATAGGATTGCGAGTATCCGATAACACTTTATTTTATAAATGCACGAAGTAGTTACCGCTTCAGTAAACGTTATATGGAGAACAAATCCTACGGCCTAACAACAAATATCAACTCTAATATTCTTAATGGCCTCAAATCGTCTACGCGTACGTCGCCTACAAACAAAATGTCGAATTAGCAAGCGCAGATTTACGATTAACAGGTAGCTTATTAACCGTAGGTATGTGCTTTTTAACCACTAAAAAGTCAATCTCAACTAAAGGCACTTCTTTACCATAAGAAAACACTTCGTTATCCTTAATAAAAATATCTGATGTGGCCAGCACATAACTTTCTTATACCAGTATATATCATCCTGATGTAAAAAAATCATTCTATTTAATTCATATATTTCATATATTTTAATAATTTCTTCTTTTGACATTTTTGTAACTAAATTAGACATTTCAAATATCAAACTGTTAAATTTATCCTAACCCCATTTTATGAGGTCAAATGTATAAAAAATTTAAGTTTACATCAACTTTGTGTAAATAATTGGAAAATATATTTTATTGGCTTGATATAATAGACATGATTTATAATCTTTCATCAAGAATATATTTTTTTGTAAAGGCAAATACAAAAAAAGTTTGGGTCCTGTGGAAATGCAATAAGAATTTTTAATTCTTTTTCCGAAATTGTACCTTTCTTTCTTTCATTCATTGTGTCTCTTCTGGTGGTACCACATTCACCAAATTTAATGTGTCAGCTGAAATGTCGTTAACGGCCAAATTTGGGAAGTCTCCCATTAGTATTTTTTGAGTTATCGCGGATACACACATACACACATTCACACGCACCGATAGACATAATTGGAAAATAGTCAGAATGGATTCAGGAGGGTTCAAAACGTATAAATCAATCAAAATCTCGAGGTCGAAAAATGAAAAGGGGCTTCGACATAACAAATTTGTAGGTTTTCAGCACTCCAAATTCTTATATTCTGAGAATTAACATAAAATTTCATTCTTCGAGGTTTTCTCTTCGTTTAAAAAACATTGATTTCCAAATTCATTTGGTATAATTGTACCAATTTAAACTTAATTCAAAATTCAACTGTAGAAAAGCGATTTTTATATCAAGATGACAGCAGCATAGCTTCGATCGTTATTATTGTCCGCATTACCTTGATTTGCCCAACATGATGCTAATTTTCTTTACTCTAATTTATGTACTTCCCATAACATATTTATGCATAGTTTGCAGTCGGATGCAGTAAAAATTCCAGTTAAGTTTTTGCTGATTCTTTAACAGTGGTTTTTGACCTAATGTAAGATCAAACTGTTAAAAGTGCGATTTTCCCATTGAACAAAGTACTTGTAAACCGTTGCCATTACGTATTACTGGATCTGCCGACAACTTGAATGAATTCTTGTATCGTATGTCTTTAGACCAATCACATTGCATTTCACAGACGCAAATGTAGGTAGGATGTCTTCGTAACAAATAAAAATAAAAGCTTGCAGATAGTATGCAGCACAGACTACTCTCTGTGGTATGCAGTATGCACGTGTGCAGTAGCGCACGAAAACAAAGTACTCGATTGAGTAGCGGATATATTTGGCACAAACGCTGTTTTCTTATGTCAAATTGTAGTCATCAAAAAAAACGTTAAAACGCATAAGTATAGGAACAAATTTATTATCTTTATATGTTATTTATATTAGATTTATTATATCTTTATTTAATAAGTAAAAAAATATATACTCTCAAAAAAAAACGTTAAAACGCATAAGTATAGGAACTATATATTGCATTTCATAAAACAATGATGCGAGGTACAGAAATTAAATCAATTAATACCAATAGGTAATAAATAATAATAGTAATAATTAACACAACATAAATTAGATAACCCTGTGTATTTATTCCTCCATGATTGTAAAGTATAGCTGAATTGATAGTAGAATTGTTTTAAAATGCTATTTAAAAGTAAATTTGTCTTTAAAATGCAGTTGCGGCCCATGTTCTTGCACGCTGCTGTTTGGGTAGGTACAAAATATCACTAATTCACACGTTGGAAAGTACAGTACGTCGGGAAAACAAGAAGATCAATTAACACTTGATCTAATGCACACCTTTATTTATGCTTACAAGAATGCCACACGTACAGACTAGAAATTGGTCTTAAAATTTCTACAGACATTAGTTATTAAAAGCCAGCTAACTAGTAACCTGTTTATTCTGTTTGTTAGATGGTAAACTTGTATGTCATTGCGCGTGTTTAACAAATAACGTTTAATTAAATAACCCTAAGTCAACATTTATTTCTTCTTTTGGTTTTAAAGAGAAACTTGTGTCGAGATTTTTCTTCGATTTCTTTTAACTTTCATATTTATAAAAAATGCCCCAGAGAGCAAGAAAGGCACATCTGGCGAAGTGGAATTTAACAACATCCGTTAAAAGAAAGAAACAGTGTTAATTGACAAGAAATTTATTTTAAAAATAAATAGTGGTTAGAACCAATAAACTGTTGTCTAGTTTCCCTCCTTTATTCATTCATTATTCTACATACTTTTTAGAATTTTATTAGGTATTTAACATATGTTTTCTATAAAAAGAAATATGATATATTTTCCTTTTAGTATTAGCAGAAATAGGACAAAAATTAATATTCTACAGTGTTTGTAATAATTTATTTTGTACGGCCACAAATTTAATTTGTCCAAATATTAGGAGAATGATCCTTAGCCAATATTATGGTCCTTCGATAATAAATTCTGTTTAGTATGTTGTATAATACTTGTATTTAGTATAATAAATATACCCCGTATCTCACGGCAGTCATGACGTAAGGAGACAGGGTAGGCATTTAAAAGTAGATGACTATTTTCAGACTAATCATTTAAGTTATTCAATAAATGATCTTGCAACTTTATGCAATTTGAAATTGATTAGATTTTAGTACATATTTTAATATAAGATCAGCATATAATAAGTAATTATTATCATCAAATTATTGTGTTATGTCATTATGAAAATTACGAAGAATAACGGCCCAAGAATCGAACCCCGTTGAACTCTGATGATTACGAAAACTTTTATGATTTAAAACCCCGGTATTGAACAAACTGAGATCTATCATTGAGATAAGATCGAAGAAGTTCCAGCAAAGCTGCAGATATACCAAATGCGCCTAATTTTGGCAGTAACAATTTGTGGTCGAAAGCTTTAGAGAAATCAGTATAGACCACGTCTACCTGATTGCCTTATCTAATATGTCAGAAATATACGATCTTTTCTACAAGGTCGAAGCAGTGGAACGCCCAGGCATAAATCCGTGCTGATATGGGATATCAAATTTTCAATGTGGAAATAATGTTGGTCACAAATAATTATTTCGAAAACTGCAGAAGTTACAAATAATAGCGATTAGCGTATAGTTAGTTACCTACTAATTTCTTTACTGCTTGCTTTCTTAAAAATAGGGCATAATCTTGATTCTTTCTATAACTTCCCATTGTGTTCCATTAGTTCCATTCCATTTCTACGTTGAAATTATCCCATATTTAAAATAGTAACGTTGTCATTTGATTATACTCGTCTCAAGTTAAAGAAATTAATCAAGATCTTGCTATAGTTGTCATGATTAAACAGACTGTTTCAAGCGAAGAAAAACCTCTCCCGTTGAACAAATAATACATTTAAATTCCGGAATAAATTGGTATATTCAAAACAAGAAAACTTTATTTTGTGTGTAGGAAGGCGATTAGCATCTAATTTATCGAAAACTGTTTCGTTAAATTTTTATAACCATTGTATTCAAAGTATTTTAAGACCACCCTGTATAATGTATATCGTAGTATATAGTTTTATTCATAGTGGCCGTTATGTTATATTTTATAATTTGAATTTGTTGATCTGTATGCTAACGGTAAACAAAAGATTACACAGCGGTACATTTTAATACCTATAGAAATATTAATACTAGGAATTTCCAGATTGCAAAATCCCATAATCTTTCAAATATTCCCCACGTTATATTGACACGCTTTTTTAAATAATCGAGTAAAGTTTTTCTGTACAGTGTGTTTCAAAAAAACGTGTGCCATCGCTGAAGCGGAGATTCCTCACCCAAAAATAAGAAAACGTGGATCTGGAAACGCTTCGTTACTGAAATACAAGTTTTCTTATTTTTTTTCAGTTTTTTTCAAAATATCTCTAAAATGACTAACAATTTGAATTATATTTAAATTGTGAAACGTACTTAAAATAGGTACTACTTATTTTAGTATTAAAATGGTGTGGATAGCTTCATGAGGGGCGTGCGTACGAGACTTGCAATTTAATAATTTTGTTACAAAAATATATACGCCACTGACTTTTTTTTACTTTTTGATTACACAGTTATGTAAACAGGTAAATATCTAAAAAAAGTTATCTCGATATTTTTCGATTTCGGTTTGGTTTAGTATGGTATTAAGTACCCTACTTTTCACAATCTAAATATTCAAATTGCTAAAGTCGTTTCGGATATATTTTGAAAAACTGAAAAATAAGACAACTATAACACCCTGTATCTCAGTAACTAAGCGTTTCCGGACCCACGTTGACAGGAACTATTCGTCTTATTTTTGGGTTGGAATCTTCGCTTAAACGATGGCACATGTTTTTTTAAATACGCTGTATAATTGCTTCTTATTTCACTTTTAATTACACTACTCGGGATATTTTATTATTCGATGTGTCCACTCTTTGTCTTCGTGTTACATAGGTACTCTATTTTCTCCTTCACAATTTTTTTCAGTTCTAATCAGCATACCTATTTTTATTAAATAACGAATGTGGATTTATGAAAGCCAACATTAATAAAAAATTAAGTGAAAGGACGTAACGTATCCTTTCGTATGAGACTTGATAAAATTTATCACCGCCTTTCAGCTTAAAATTAGATTTATATCAACTATCTACCTAAATCACTAGTTCTGAGACGTGAAGTTATCAATTCATCTAAAATCCAGCATAATAAAAAACATATTTCAGCTATTACTACTTATAAATAAAAACTGCGCCCATAAAAGGTTGATAACATCATCTCACTTATTTATATATTAGTTGAACTAAATGGTGTACCGGTTTGGTAACCTAAATGCCATCAATAGTTTAAGAAAACGAGTGTAAATATTTATTATTAAAGAAATCTCTGCAGCCGAGACGACGACGACGCGACGGCTTCGTAGAACTCATTTAAAGTTTAACTTATTATTAGCTTGACCCAAGACTGTAGGCTATGTGGATATGGTCATAAAAAATATACACAGACAGACGCTGGCTTGTATGTAGACACATATGTATACACATTCATTCACGGAGTTCTCCCTATTCATTACATTACTACAATGGTTAAACGATAGCGGGCAAGATTTGCAATTAATGTTATCAGAGGCAATTATATTTTAAATGAACAAAGATTGTCACGACAAGTTTATATAATAAATCAAATATTACCGTCAATTTAAAATGTAAGCAATAAATTTTTCTATAAAATTAATATAAGTAACTTCCTTTTTTTACATTATAAACATTATAATCTAATACGTTTTTTTTTTGTTGCAGAAGTCGATGAAGAATCCTTCCAAAGGCAGAAAACATGTCCTCCGCCATATGTCAAAATTTCGTCCAAAACGCATGGAAAAAAGAACTTTGCTCGAACTGCTTCAAATCGAAAGATGAACACGCTGAAAAGCCCAAACCGAAACCCATTCAACTGATATCAAACGAAAAAGTGGCAAGTATAATAAAGAATGGAAAAAAACCAAGGCCAAAACTGTCGGTATGCTTTCTTAAGGATTTAACAGAGGTTATAGGTTATGGCGGGGAAGATTGGTGCTCGGAAAACGAAGATGAAGAAGAAGAGAACGAAAACAGTGAAGATGATTATGTAATAGAATCTGAAGAAGAGGAATCTACAAAAGAACTACAAAGAATAACGAAAGAAAACACAGATTTTAATACGACGTCTTTAGCAGAAGTTGTAGAAGTTAAAAAGTCTTACACTCAGTTACTACTGGGAAAACCTTTGGTAGACGCTTCCGGGAAGAAGCAAACCTTATTAGTATCAGTGACACCTTTTGGGGAAGACAGTAACACTCCAGTGCGAAGATTCAACACCAAAAAATCTCTCCCATATTCCCATAGCCAAAAATAACAAAGATATTATAGCTGAAATTAAAACTAACGTCGTGCTTACCTCTTACACAAAAAACGAGGAAGAAAAGTTCGCAAAAGAAGAAAAGTCGTTGTTGGATGAGATTTCAGAAACTTTAGAAAACAGTAAAAATCCTATTCAAATTATGTCTAAGAAAAAAACTCAAAAAGACATTGTTTTAAATGTTATTGATTCAAATAAGGAAAATATATCTCAAGACAGTTCCAAGCAGAAAGAAGAAAAAAATACGGAAGTAAAAGAGGAAAAAGTGACTGAAACAAAAGTCGTGTTTACAGAAAAAAGAGTCAGTTTGTCCCGCACTCCAGCATTAAAACGAGATATAGAAAAACCGGTGATATATCAAACTTCTACGGCAAAAATCGAATTGTTAAATAGCAAAAATCTAAAATTTAACAAAGAAACTGTTAACAACAACAGTAAGGCTAAAAGCGAGGTGAACAACAATGAGAAGACTGAGATGATCGAAAATAAAAACGATAAAAAAGAAATTACAAACAATGTTGTAAGTACTGTAAATTTAATAAAAGCCGAGATATTGAGCGCCAGATCGGAAATATCCGAAACAAAAAGAAAAAAAAGACGAAATTAATACTAATGTTGCTGAGAAAGCTTCAGCAGAGGACAAAGAAAAAGTGACCGGTTTGCCACCGCCAGTGCCCATTAAATTCAGCATGCCATTTCCTCAAAGCAGGGAACAAGCTGGCAAACCCGATGGCAGGGAAGATCCGGTAATAACAGAGTTACCACCGTTGCCTATAACACCACCTCCTACACTAGAGACTCAAACTTCTTTTTTTACACACCACACCTCCGATTTACGAAAAACCGAAAATTCCTTCAAAGCCTGCCACAGTATTAATCAGAAAACCTATTAATCCGAATTCGCATGTCGTTCAAGCACAAACTTTGTCCACCTTCAGTAGTGACAAGTGTAGCGAAAAAAATCCGCTTTCTAAACAGGATTCCACCGATTCAGACTCGAAGTCTAGTAAAAGGAGAGCGCCAAAACCTCCACCTGAAGATATCGCCGTCCCCACTTACTCCAGGAACTCTGCAGGACCTATGAATATAGATTCGCCAGTCGTTCGGGAAAAGAAAAGCGAGAACGCGCATCATCTTGCACGCCTAAAATCTTTGGTGTCAGCGATAACCCCATTGGAGAAAGTGATTATAGTACCCCCGAACCTGCACCTAGAAAATCCTATCCATTTCTACGGACAGTTTAGCAACGAATGGCGTGGAAGAAAAAAGGAAAGAGAAGAACAAAGGCAGATTTTCTTTAAAGAAATTCTTAAGAATGGGATCTAGTAAAGATTTACCAAAAATAACGTCGGAAAATGCTACCCTTAAGACAGAGGAATGCGGCGAGGGAGCTCCTCAGCCTAAGCCAAGGTTGGTAATAGTGCATCCTAGTGAATTAAACGGGGCTAAAGTAGAGGTCGTAGCAAAACCCATTATAGACCAAGTGGACTATCATGCAAATAAACAGCACAATTATAGCATACCAAATGGCGATTATGAAGTGTATAATAGTCCTAAAACAACCAAACCTCCGCCGCCGCCGAGGAACCACAATGATAGCGGCACCTCCAAACCAAATCTGCCACATCCTCCTAAATCCGTCGAAATACTCAACAAGCAAAGGCAAATTTCTAGGAGCAACTCAAATACAAAGAAAACAGAAACTGTGTACGCGAATATAGGTGAAGTGCGTTCGGCAATTGTTCCAAATAAACCCGTGAGAACTGCGAGTATGCGCGAACGGGAGGCCCTACAGCAAAAGAATTTGAGGAAAAACTTGCACAATTACGAACCTATTAATATTCGCGGAAAAGACAGTTCGGAAAATGTTTACGATTATATAAATTCAACGAGGTCTAGTTCTCCGGATAGCGATTCTAGTCGTGGCAAAAATAGTCCTAAAATTAAGACTGTTAGGTTAGGAAAGAGGTCGGAAAGTAGTATTGATGTGTCTGGGGATTATTTCAAGTACAGTAATATTCCCAGGAGTATGTCTTTAACTTATTGTGGAAGTGAGACAGAGTCCGAGATTTATGCACCTTACAGCTTTTATGGAAGTGAATCTGAGGTAACAAACCAATGTTTTTTAAATAATCTGTATAATAATTATTAAATAATTAATATTAAAATCGTTGGAAAACTATGTTTTCCACATTTTAGACTTGTCAGGTCATCCATAAATCACAATTAAAAACAGCCCAAGATTTGGTTCCTGAGGGACTCTTTTTTCCCTGATGACTATTTAACGCCTTGTGATCCCATATAGCATTAAACATGCTATGTATATACCGGTTTTGTCCACAATCATAAACGGTATATACATAGCATGTCGAATGCTTATATGGGATGTCAATTTTGCATGTTATATATAATTTCAGGTGACTGAGGATGATCATGACTGGATCCAAAATGGCCGAACCCACAAATTGCGATCTAGAAAAGGTAGGAGTATCGTTCATAAAAACCTTGAAGATAACTATGGTGCTGTAGTAGTAGCCAATCATGAAGCATTAGCCCAAGTCCTTGAAAATGTACGTATACGAGACAGACAACTTTTTCTATTTATGTATTATGGTTTGATTTTAAATATTTCTTTCTGTTACAGATTCAACAAACAAGTCACATTCAGCTAGCTCTGAGAGGTCTGAAAAGTTCCCCGAATCTACGATGGACTGATTTTTCAATGAAATCGGGCACTACGCCTATGCTAGTGGGCCGTAGAGCTTTCCATCAAGCCTTGTGGGGAGCGCAGCATGTAACATTGGTTGTGAATGCTGGTACAGTTACTTCAAGTACTCTATCTTTGGGTACATTTAACTTAACTCCCGTAACTGAATTTAGTGACTTAGTACCTAGTTGCTATTTAGCGATATCCGAGGAAGATAAGGAGGATAATAAACAGGTACAAGGTAAGAGAAATCATACAAGATTAAGTATGTCACTTAATTCTTTAAAAGTTCAAAAGTGAGGTTACTCGAGTGCTTGATTTTCAAGTTTATCATTGATTTCAGCTACGGTGTCAGTGTTACCATGGTTACAAGTAAACACTATTCAGTCCTTTAGCGATCTACTGAAAAGTAAGGCTCAGAACCATGAGGATATGTGGAAGGATGCGAATTTTGTTATGCTGCAACTTGTAAATGCATTGAAAACATTGCAGGCCCAAGGTATCGAAGAATTACCTTTATTATTGAACTGTTTTATACTTTGTAAGGATATGGATAGAGATACCCATCATCGACTTTTTATATTACAAGGGTAAGTCAAAAAATGAAAAGCAAATACAACTGTAAATTATTAACAGTGAAGATTGTCTCCACAAACACCAAAACACTCGATACGAAACGTGTTTCACCAACTCAGTTGGCATCATCTGGAGATGATTAAAATAGCCAGCTTGGTTGGTGTTTTGGTGTTTAAAAAAACAACCTCAGATTTATTATTGTCACAATAAAGATTTCAATTCACTTAATAACGGTTTTATTTATTTTTCAGATTAGCATCAGATGTAGCTAACAAAACTGATGAAGAATACGGAACTCTATGTATCTGTGCTCTAAAGGCCCTAAACATTTTACAACCGTTACCCAAAATAACCCCCCTAGTCCAGTCTCTTTTAAATAAGGAACGTGCCGTTTCCCTGACACAAGTTAAAAGTATCCTGGAGTTTTCCCTTTGGGGCCCATCAGATGTCTCTCTTGGCAGTACGATAAGAGAACGAGAATTGGCTTTGCAAAGATGGCTGGATTTGCAAAGAGCAACAGTACTGCATGGGCTAGTTTGTGCGAGTACAACTCACAGTTTATGAAGAGTGTCATTTGTTGTTCCTGGTGCGAAGTAATGCGAGGATGATGTGTGATGCCTCGTTACTCATAGAATCTAGTAATATGAAGCACTGTTTTGCCAATGGTCATAAGTAGTTTACATATGCCGATATATTGTATTTACCCAGAGTGTAATCCATGTCCTGTTTTTTTTTAAATTTAGGGTTATATTGTAAAACTGAACTGATTTTATGGGGTTATAAGACACTAATCTTAAAGTTTTTAGGGATTCATTATCAAGGCACATTATGAAGTACTGCAGGTCATGTTTACTGTTGTCATAACCTCAAATATGTCTTAAATTTGATTAATCGAACACTCAGTATTTCTAAACCGTATTGTTTATGAAGGAAAAATTAGGAATATCTTCAACTGATAATTCAACATTTTTTTAAATATTTTTGGCAATAATTAATATTAAAAAACTCGAGTTCCTCGAATTATTTGTGTAGTTAATGTTTAGTTTAATTTTTTTACACTGTTTATAATAAATGTATCACACTGTAAATATTTAAATAACTTTACTGCCAATTATTGTTATTTTATTGATGTGTTTTGTATGTAAATATTATATAGTTATATTTATTGGTTTTTTTGGAAAAACTGTTTTTTGTAAATTATAATGAAATTGCATCTATATTAATTAAAAAAAAGAAAAACTTTTATATTAAAGCTCTATTATATTTGTAAATAAATAAGAAAAAAACAAAATGTTAAGTATTTAAAACGATTTTATAACATTTTTATAAAGAAAAACAACAATAAAATAAAAGTTACAACAAATTATTGCTTAATATTACTTAATAAAAAATATCCGATAATAATTCTCAAAATATTGCTGTAGTTGGAAAAATTTTATATCATAAAAACAAATTTAAAAAATTACGTTAAAAAAATAGTATCCAATAAATTTACAAGTACCTTTTACTACACGTGTTAATATTTACTTCCAAAATAACAGTTACGTACATCTTTTTGAAAGTTATACCTGCTTATGCTTAAGTCTAAACTTTACTAACAGATCGTTATTGTCCGGTTTATTTTCATTCTTGAAATTACAGTCCTTTATTAAAGTATACCCTCTCTGGAATTTTACCTCCAGAATTTTTCTTCATTTTTTCAAATTCCTCGGGTTCTAGCCATGCTAAAGTAGAAGTCTTAATTGAACTAAAAGAAATGTATAGAAGGTAAGTTAAAAGTAATTTTTTTTTTTAATATCTATAATTGGGTCACCAAATAGATATACCTATTGATTAAACAAGGAGTTAGTTGCATTGAAATATTTTGCGTTTGAGTATGCTTTATAGGGTAACAGGATTGCATAGCAATAAAAGTTATTAATTCCCAAAATATAAGAGATAGGTTAAGTATCAACCGACATCACTCACTGTGTTACATTAAAAAGGAGAAATTTGGGGAACGTGTTACACTAATGGTCCTACAACAATCAGAAGCCCTGAAAAAATCCAAGTTAGACCCGCCATATTGTAAAATGGCAGCAATTTTTTTCTAATTTCAACTGTGCATATGAAAAAATCCTTCAAGCAAAAGTTGTCAAACAAGAAAAAGTGACATTTAGTAGATGTATTCATAGGAGAATTTGGTACTCCCAGATGTTCATGTTATTTTTCCATAGAATTTAAGTAAACAAAGCGATATATTAAATTTTACATTTTTGTAATGCAAATCGTTGATAAAGTAAAGATCGGTTATGTGTTTAATGTTGTATTTACTTCAACCTATGTTTTGTACCAGTCTTTTTTTTGTTTGATATATTACAGATTATGAACAAGAAAAACAAAATTTAACTAGTCCTAAGAATGCTAATAAATATATAGCAAAACATCGACTAAATTAAAAAAAGTAGTTTACTATTTTGATTGACCTATTTTCCACTAAGTTGTAATATCACTAAACATTCAAGAAATTACTACTCATTATTGGGAACGCCAAATCCTGACCTGTCGTCAGGAAAATCAAATTCTCCAATGTGTAATCATCAAAAATTTGTTCCTCACATATGATTTTTTTTATTGTTTATTGGGGTATATGTCTTTAGACAGAGGATGCGGGAAACCAAGTATGCTAGAATTAATTTATGCTTCAGAAAAAATCCCAGCTCTGGCCAGGAATCCAATCTGGGATGCCCTTGAAAGATGTAACTGTCCTTACGGAGTCATTTTATTAATTTTTACAGTGAGTCGGAATATTACCACATTCAATCAAGTCTTTCAGTAGTCATACGTGATTCAAATACAACCTCGTAAAATGTATTTATTACTATATCTATTCAATGACCCGTTTATAATTATTGAAATTATCATAAAGCTACTAACTCGGAACCTAACCTCATTTTACCACTTTTTAGTTTTACCATTTTCGGAATTATAATTTTTTATAAAATTTTGAATCGTTATCTATCATTATTAATGATCGCGAGTAAATCGTACATGACGTAAAAACCAGGGGCTAATTCAGGACACCACACTGACACACACAGATATGATAAATGATAAATTACCTTTTAATTGGCGATTTTGTAGTATCTAAAATAACAGGAGCAATACATATTTCACTGAACACACAACATTGCACACTAGTAATTTCTAGAGTATCAGTAAATTAGCAGCATTTGTTCTAGATCATCAGGAGTTTTTGATGCTTGTCGCTCAAAATATATTTATATAAGGAAAACGACCATTCAACATCTACAGAGGCAACATGAGCATATTTAAAACATATTTTTTCAAAGGAGGGCACGTTTATATTAGGTTGAGAAAAGTCTTCTTATCCTACTAGGAGGTCCACAATACTATTTCAAATTTATTTTTCACACATTCACCGGTCTCCTGATAAAAATGAACTGGCGGGAAGCGGGTATATCCACAAAAATTGATTGGCGTTCAACTGTGGGAGTCGATCGTATTTGGCATTATAGTTGGGGAGCTGGCGTCCAAAATGTGCAAGAGTTTTCTCAAAGCTAATTTTTTGAGATTAGGTTACTTTTTAGTGATGGAAAGTCACTGTAGAGTCAGCACTTCCGGTACCGGGACACCTGGCGCTGGGACGCTCGCAAAGGTGTAATATTAATTAACGTCTCTAAACTGTTTTCTCAAAGCTCAAAATTTATAGAGAACGAAGCAAATATAATATAAAACAAGTATCCAACAGTCAGACAGCAAAATATAGGGACACGTGGCGTCAGCGCTACTTCATACCTGTCAAAAAAATGACGTGTGTCAAAGTGATTTCTCAAATTCCGAAATTCTCCAAAACATTAATTAAAACTATAAATAAAGGAGACAGTCAGACTCATTTATGATAGGACCACGTCAGTCAGCAGTCGATAGATGTGAGAACGGTAACTGCGCGCATTAGTACGCCTTTTCTCAATACATATCGTTTATTTTATAACTCAATGGAATGCCCGCCTATCGGTAAGCGTGCTGTATGATAACAAAAATCAAATACCGGCCGGCGTGGCTATGATGTTTACGTTTTATTGTTTTTATATAGAGCGCGATCAGCTACCTAATTTCATTTCTGACGTTTTGATTCAACCGGATGATACACCTGCAGGTAATTTTTGCCAGTCGATTCGCAAATGTGATTCAAAACCTTACTTATTAATGTAATGTATTGCTTAACGCTGAATTTTTTATTTGTACACAGATTCGGAATCAACCACCACTGATGACGCTGAAGAATATGGTGTAATCGCGTTTTATTCTGATGAAGATAGTGGCGAAGAACACGCCGACGGCAATGATTCTGACGATTAGATGTTTTTTTTTTCAATGAATCAATGATTCTTTTGTTTTCTGTTATAAAATAATTAAAATTATTTTTTTCTTATATAAAATAACTGATATCTATATAATAACTGATATATAACAATTACAATTATTAAGAAACAATTAAAATTATTTTTTTATATAAAATAAATGATATGTATTGAGAAAAGGCGTACTAATGCGCGCAGTTACCGTTCTCACATCTATCGACTGCTGACTGACGTGGTCCTATCATAAATGAGTCTGACTTTCTCCTTTATTAACTTTATAGTTTTAATTAATGTTTTGGAGAATTTCAGCTTTGAGAAATCACTTTGACACACGTCATTTTTTTTGACAGGTATGAAGTAGCGCTGACGCCACGTGTCCCTATATTTTGCTGTCTGACTGTTGGATTCTTGTTTTATATTATATTTGCTCGTTTTCTATAAATTTTGAGCTTTGAGAAAACAGTTTAGAGACGTTAATTAATATTACACCTTTGCGAGCGTCCCAGCGCCAGGTGTCCCGGTACCGGAAGTGCTGACTACAGTTATTTTCCATCACTAAAAAGTAACCTAATATCAAAAAATTAGCTTTGACAAAACTCTTGCACATTTTGGACGCCAGCTCTTGGACTATTATACATGCAACAGTCATGCAAATATTTGTAGTTGTATTCAAGATTTCGTTTTTTTCTTTTTAAACTAACGCGTAGTGCATACGATTTTGTGAATTTTTTTTACTGACAATGGAGAAGTTTAACTGTCAGAAAACGAAATGGTGATCTGAGGACGAATTATATAACATTTTAATGAATAATGAATGAAAATTATTTATGATAATGACGAATCTAACGATGGCTCAAGTTTTGACGACAAAAATATTGAAAATATTCAGAATGTTGTTAATTGTCAACCTGTTGATGTAGATATTGCACTAAATTTTACAAATTTTTTTTTGTATTTAAAATAAAGTTTCCATTAAATATAAACTGTTTTTATTTATTCTGGTTAATATAATCGTAATCTTATACTAACTTAAAAAAAAAAAACGAAAAATAACAAGCACTGCTGTGGGGGTTAATAACTGCGGGAAGCGGACATTGGCGTATGCATTATCTCAGTCGCTCTGACGACCCGTATAGCGAATTCAAGAGCCGCAGTGAAAGGGTTAAAGTTGTGCTTTTGCAAAAACTTTTATTTTTCACAACGCTGTATACCCACATAGGTACAATACAAATGTACGGACCTGGAATGTACGATTTACTCGTGATATTTAATCAATTGAACAATTTAAGCATATATTTTAGATGTGAATTAAAATGCAACCAAAAACAAACTCAATAGTAAAATTTATATAAGCCTGCTTTAAATTTAGAAATGTTTGAGAATTCTACATTTTAACATACTGTTGTAAATAATGTTCCTCAAATGGCAACTACAGGTAGGCACTATTTCAATTAAATAAATGTAAAATAATTTTTATTTTAGAAAATAAATGACTCACCATCTTTGAGGGAATAAACCACAAGCTGTTGGTACCATAAACGATAAGCTAAAAAAAATACAAAAAAATATCTTAATAAAGTAAATATTACACTAAGGTTTGATTTAAATGACCCAAAGGCCCCAGTTTTCATTGAAATGGTGTACAACTCGACAACGCGTTTTTTATCACCTTCAGATGATACCAACTTGGTTGTCACAACACGTGTCCGAGAGTTTACCTCGTTATTGTCTTGCTTTGGTTTTAAAGTATTCAATGCAACAAATTTAAATTATTATTTAAGGATGTACGATTGTTGTACCCAAATCTAGGTGGCTTATTAAAGTAATTATGTAATATTATTATATAATAAATTTATTTTGCTGCTGTAATGACTGATTATTCTAATTAATGAAGTACTGTTTTTTTTTGTGATTTGAATCCTCGCCTCAAAAGTTAAAATATTTAACTTTTTAAAGAAATTATAAAAAAAGAAACAAAAAAAAAATTAACTTTGACACCCTGTATCTCTGTTATTAACTTTTGGACTAAGATAAGTTTGATTAAATCGTAATATTTTTACGTAAGGAATCTGCCATTGCTCTGTGTACAATTACTTATGGGACACCCTGTATATTACATACCTGCACAATATAAGTTTTTCACGATAATATATGAATAAAACTTTCCATAACAACTATAATAACACAAAAGTTTTTAGACCAACTTATTAATTGTTGGAAAATTTTTTTGGGTAAGGGTCCTTATTTTGAGAAAAACTACTTTTTTAACTTGCCGACATTTCGGTAATTTTTATTACCATCTTCAGGGCACTGTAAGATATAAAATTATGATGTATAACACTTGTAAAAAATGTAAATTAAAAAAGTGTATATAATATAACATGTGGTACAAACAATAAAAAAAGTTATTAAATAAATAAATGGATATATGCACCTACAAACATACACAAAACACGTACATATACATATAAATAGATATTAAAAATCAGAACATATTAACAATAATTAAAAATATTTAAATATATATAAAAAAACAAAAGTATATTTAAATATGTTTAATTATTATTTATTGTTAATATGTTCTGATTTTTAATATCTATTTATATGTATATGTACGTGTTTTGTGTATGTTTGTAGGTGCATATATCCATTTATTTATTTAATAACTTTTTTTTTTGTTTGTACCACGTTATATTATATACACTTTTTTATTTACATTTTTTTACAAGTGTTACACATCATAATTTTATATCTTGCCATGAAGATGGTAATAAAAATTACCGAAACGTCGGCAAGTTAAAAAGTAGTTTTTTCAAAATAAGGACCTTACCCAAAAAAATTTTCCAACTATAATAACTGTTATTTTATATTTATTTATTATTTCGCTGATATAGATAAAGATGACATACAGTTCGCACACCCGAAAATAAAACTTTTCCGTATGAATAGAAAATTATTCGAGCATAATTATATTTATCGTTTTAATGTACTTGTAACTGTGTTAATTCGAATTCTCAGTTTTTATACTTCGAATTTTTGAAACTTAACTATGGTATCACAGCAAATAATGTCTATTACGAGTGGGTGAACTGTACACTTCACTCCAACGGCTACTACTACACTGATGCTTCTCAGGGTAGTGTTTCAGAGTAGCGGCTCTGTAAGGTCACCGACGGCAAAGCCTGACAATAAGGGGAGATAAGCTCCTGGTTATTATTTACTGTGGTAATAACACGATTACCTATTGAAATTAATGATGTACTTACAAGCATCCAACAGCCATAACTTGGATGGGTCCATGCAGGAATGTAATTTTCTGCATAAACCTAAATTTCTCTGCCCTTTCCATTACTACTGGGAGTAACAACATTCCAGGAGCGCACATTGTTATACGTGAAACTATAACTTGAGTTATGCCCTTCGCTGCTGCTAATTTAGATTGACCAATAATCACCCCATTTTCATCGGTGCAGTCAATACCCTGAAGGATTTCATTCTGACGCATCAATGGGATGTTGACGCAGTTTGCAGCGGCAACTGCGGCGAATGGTACATATCGCTACGAAATAAAAACTAATATAAAAAATTTTAGATATTCTATAAACAAAAGAACAATACTTTTTTCACTAATGATTGATTGATTTTTATTGGTCATAAATACACCGTGGTGTTTTGACAAGTCAAGAGTACAAAAAACTTCTTAAAAATTAATTAGTACACGATTGAACATAAGTCATAAAAGTAATTTAATTATAATTAAAATTACAGTCAAATAATGAGCACTACCTAACCTATATAATAATAAAAATAAATTTTTATATAGAATGTACACACTACATATCACATGTAAACATACAGAGAAAAGATAAAATATAAAATTATAAAATCATATAATCATATTGCATACTTAGGGGTATGAATAACTGTCACATTCATAATAAGCCCTTGCAACTAAATGTTTTCTTATTAAAGACTTAAACATATTTAAAGGCGCCTCTCTCAAAAACACAAGCAGTTTATTAAAAAGTCTGATTCCTAACATTCTGTTACAGGTGAAAGTTAACCTATGTTGACGAATAGTTAAATCTGTTCTGTATGTGGTGTTATAGTGATAGTTTTCCGAATGTGCATTAAATTTTTTCCAAGTGATTTGTTACATAGAGTAGATTACAGTAAATGATTGCGCTAGGAAGAGTGAGAACTCTATATGCAGTAAAAAAAGGTTTACATGTGTCAAGTTGGGAAATACCTGAGTGTTCTAATGGCTTTTTTGCAAAATAAAAATTTTCTGAACATGACACAAATATCCCCAATTTATCAGACCGTTAAGTCATATTGCTGTGAAATAGTGCATGATATGCAGTAATAGCAGCTTCTAAGTTTATTCTATATTTAATTTAATTGCTAGATTTCTCTGGATAATTTACTTCCTAATATAACTATATGTGCCAACCAGTTTAAGTTGGTCTATATTTAATCCTAAAAGTTTTATTCTCTCTGATTCTGTTGATCTTAATGAAAAAACTTTTTAATTTTGTTTTGTTTTTATTTAAGCATAATTTGTTTGCAGAGAACCAATTTTCTGCCTTTGAAAATATATTTTCTGTACTTCTCTGATGCAGTGGTCACTACTGTTTTCTAATTTCATGGCTAAAGTGGTATCATCGGCAAAAAGGATATTAAAGAAACTATTTGAATTTGTAAAATCGTTAACATAAATTATGAACAAAAGAGGTCCAATGACGCTACCCTGCGGAACACCAAATTTAACGTGTGAATTTGTATTAAATTCATTGTTATGGGGAACTGTTTGTTTCCTGTCTAACAAGTATGACAATATTAAGTCAAGGGATAATCCTCTGAGACTATAAAAGTATAGTTTTTGTAATAGTATGTCATGCGAAACACAATCAAATGCTTTGCTCAGATCAACAAATACTGAGATAATAGAGGTTTTATTTTCAAATCCCTCACCTATAAAGTTTATCAACTTCAACAATGCATCTGATGTGCTCTAATTTTTTCTGAATCCAAATTGAGTATGTACAAATAAATCATGTTTTTCAAAAAATTTTGTGATTTAATGTAATCACTTTTTCAATAATTTTTGCTAGAATAGGCAGTAGGGCAATGGGCCTGTAGTTTTCAATATTTATGGGATTGCCTGATTTGAACATGATTTTTGCTATTTTTAACATATCTGAGAATATGCCAGTCTCAAGAATTAAATTGGTAATGTGAGTAATAGGTTTTAGAAGATAGCATATATTTTCTTTAAACATACTTGTTGAGTGATCAT
>JANEYF010005384.1:0-74533 GCA_029963845.1 Rhamnusium bicolor | reverse complement strand
AGCTTATTTTCAAAAAGCAATTTCTGAAAAAAACTTTTTTAAGAGTAATTGCATAATTTTCTATACCTAAAAAAATATGACCCATATATTTATCATGTTTTAAGTTACAGAAATTGCATTTTGCTAAAATAAATATATGGTTATACCAAGAGTTCATTAAAATGATTTAAATGCCATCTATAGCTCCATAAAAGATTTGTCAATAATTGTATTTAAATTTATAATTTAAATCACAGAGAAATTATTTAAAAATAATTACCTCATAAACAAATTGCCATTCAAATCAATAAATGAATCAATAAATAAACAGTCATCTTATTAATATAAATTAGTAGAAATTAACCCTGATTAATACATGTACTTATATAGTTAAACATTGTTCAACTCTGGGGTAAGAAGTTAGCACTAATTTTCGTAAGGGAAGCACAATAAAATATATACTAGTATTAATGATTAGCTGGCACTAAACTATGATACATTTTGATCGACATAAAATTAATTTCCACTGTGCAAAACCATCAAACAGTATATTTTATCAACATAACTTTACCTATTAGAAACACTGATGGCATGATTTCTGTTCCTCTAGTCAAACAAGATATACTCATACATTCTAATCTTTCGACTAAGTTCTGGCATGATGGTTATGATTTTCCACATGTTACATCAGTAAATCGTATGAAATTTGGTCATGCTCGATACCCAGCCCATCTATACAAAATAAAAGTAGTGCCCTCTGATATTTGTGAAACATGTAACACGAAAGGAGACCTTGATCATATTTTCTTTGAATGCACGAACAACAAAGCAACTAACAACACATTGTATAATAATCTTATGAATTGCAATATTCAGTCTCCGTTTAATATACTTTCTCTACTCAGTCTCAATAGTAAAACAGTGTTTGACTGCGTTATCAGTTTTTTAGTTGAAACAGAAATGCTACTTTGAAAATTATTCACCATAGGTTAGTTTTGTATCCTTTGTTGTTGTTTCCCTGTGTCTTTGAACCTTTATACAAGAGTGGTCCTCTAAAACTGTTTGTTATAATAAAAACAATGTCCTGATAGACCCCAGGACGAGAAGCGTGTGTCATTGTTTTTCCCTCGCCTGTTTTCAAATGTACATATTTTTTCTTTTCTCTTTCTTTTTGTATAGGTTAGACGTAGGTAAAACTTTATATCACCATGTTGTGTCTGGCTGTATGACTAATGGGCTAATGCCACAAAAAAAAATTTACCTATGTTACTGTCATTCCTTCAAATATTTATCTAATATAAATATGCTTATATAATATATCAAATTAATAATTTTGTAATTGACATTAATAACTAGAGGCTATTACAAAATTAAGGGATGTCAATTATCAATTAGTCTATATACGAACAATTTGCTGAACTCGAACAATATTATATTTTACATTTTACGTAATAATAATAATTCCGTAACTGCTTAGGAATACCAGGAGCAATGAGGACTACTCCAACAGTTGTGAAGCTACTCTGGGTGTTACACCACTGCTACTTGAACTTGAAGCCAGGAAAGCAACTAACAGATTACTGAAGAATGGAATGTGGAAAATGACAGATAAGGGGCTGGAGCGTACAAAGGCTCTAGCTTGATAGGTAAGAAACCAGGTCATCAGCTATTCCAAGGATGACCGGCGCCTTCCTATGTACAAATATACTATTTTATACACAGTTGTGTTCCTTAGTCGATACAATAAAACAAATTTACTGAGTTCCAGCAGTCTGGACTGGTATACAGATGGACCAAAAATTGAAGGAAACTTGTGTTGGCATACATGGATACAAACCAAAGGTCGTATTTCAGTACCTCTAGGTAAATATCCAAGTGTGTTCCAAGCTGGGATATATAACATTTTATTATGTGCAAACGAAAATCTCACCAGGGTGTTAACAAGCATGTTTACATATTAAGCGACAATCAGGCAACTTTGAAGGCTCTTGAATCAAATAAGGTGACTTCCAAGTTAGTACTGAATTGTCGACAAATTTTGGATGAATTGTGTGAGAATCACTCAGTGAATCTTCAATGGGTGTCAGGACATAGTGGCATAAAATGTGATAGAGTCCCTTTGGTGTGAAAGGGTGTTATAAATCCCTTTCCTGACCCTGAACCAGCTTTTGATTACGGATCCCATCAGAGCTACGAAACTGGGCCATGGAACAGTTTACCAGCCAATGGGCTCGAGCTCTCGGACTGAGACAATTAAGTGTCCATATAAAGGGGTCCTCGAGCGCCTCTACTGAAAAACGACTGCTGAAACGCAATAAAGAACGAATGAGATTGATAGTAGACCTTATAACAGGACACTGTTCTTTAAATAAGCAGTGAGGATGAAAGATGATCCTATTTATCGGATTTGCAGATTGGAGGAAGAACCTCCATTCATGTTTTATGTAATTGTGCACCATTACTGGGGCATTAAAACATAGACATATCGGAAGGCAATTTATGGAGCCTAATAATAAGTTATGGGATCTAACCTGGAATAATTACTTTTAACTTTTGTAAAGAAGTCGCGAAAGCACAATGGACTCACATACCTTAGTGCGACGAATTCTAAGATCTGCACGTGTATTTATGAAGGATCCTTATCTTTGCAAAAAAAAAAACTTACCAAATAGATAACCAATCAGAGTAACACTACACAGAACCGGAAAATTCGAAAAGCGGCCAAAAATCGATATTTATAAAAGTAATAGCATCGTTAACAGAATTTGCAGGTACTTAAAAAAATAGATAATGCATGTTTTCCCGAAATTCCCAACAGGTAGACGGTTTTTTCGTTCAGCTATGTGCTCCCAAACACAGACTTTTCGTAGCGTCCGTACAGATACAAGCGTTCTTTCATTATATTGCCAACACTCAACCAGTGATTGTGTGTTACAAAGAGTTTGAATCAAAACTTTAATTGTACAGAGAACTTACTCATGGTATGTATTTTCATGTTATATATACAAATGAGACAAACTTAAATGAGTCTATACATATAGATAAACTAAGTATGTAGATTTTATGAAGATTGTATGTTATATTTTAAATTTATATTGAGCCATAAAAATTTCCAGGCCAATCACTTAAACTAAATACTAAATTTTACATTTCTATAAAATAGGGTTTTCTTTTAAATATTTTTTCTTTTATTGTTTATAATAAACACATTTCTTCAATTTTATAATTTAATTATTCTTTTTTTTATTTTATTTGCTAGAATTGCCTATAATTAAAGCCGATTCTGGTCTTTAGTTTTGTCTTCAGAATTATTTTTATTCTCTTCTGTAGTGATACCAATTTTTTTGAGTGAAAATGGTGACCAACAGGCAACTTCTTGACGTCTTGTATGAAAAGGATGGTTTAGGTCGTTCAAATCGAATGGAGTATCTATTCAGTTATTTGGTGGGACACTATAAAATCGTTGGTGATGAAGACGCCATGTTAAAATTGAAGAATATCAATTCAAAGTTGTGCAGCGCCATTTATTCGAAGCTTGATCAATGCGCAAGAAAAACGAATAGATTTTTGGAGAAAAATAGGGAGTGGTTAAGTGTTCAATTTGTATTTGAACAAACCCAACAAGAAATCGATCTGGATGCTGAACCACAACCAGGAACCTCATCTGGAGGTGAAAGAAGCCGTGCCCGTGGTCGTCCAGCTTTAGAATTTTCTACGAGCAATGAAAGAACCAAACGTCAAAAGATTGCAACACTGTCATCGACGTAAGCAAAAAACTTAAGAACATAGGAAAAGAGGCTGCCGCAAAATTTGTCTCAGAAGCAGTAATGACCACTCCGACTCTGAGGAAAGCTTGGCAAAAGAGTCAAAAGTCAGAAGAAATAATTCTACTTACTCCAGACGTAACTCTGTCAGTAATGATTGAAGAGAAAAATGGCACTCCTATCTTGTTCATGGACGTATAGCAAAGGAAAATTTTGCAGATATCTATGCCTCCTATCACAAGCTCCGGGAAGCAAAATTGCGTTGCTGTCCCCGAAAGGAAGGGCAAATTTTAACCGAATGGTCTGCAGAAATTTTATTACAAGATCTCTTGTATCATACAGTAAAACGGATACTAGAATTACAGAAACTGGTTCTTCTTTCATTCTCAAGTGATCTTCTGATAAATTTGACTTTATTGATAAAATGGGGAAGTGATGGAAGCACAGGTCACTCACAATACAAACAAATTTTAGCCGAGGTTGGTCTTGGTGATGGCGATTTGTTTCTAACGTTCATAGTGTCATTACAACTGCATGCAGAGCAACCTGGGAAAGATAAAATGATTGGGTGGCAAAATCCCCGTCAATCGTCAACTCAATTTTGTAGACCTGTACTCTTCCAATTCAAGAAAAAAACGAAATAACTTACGGTACATGAAACAGCACACATAAAAAATCAAATTTCGGAACTTCGATCTACTGATATCTTAGGTAATGAAGAAATTGCAGTTTCTCATGTTTGTGTGATAACGATGGTAAACGGCAAAGTGTGTAATGCAATTACGGAAACAGCTTCTTTACAAGCATGCTATATATGTAAACCAACTCCCAAAGATATGAATGCTATCGAAAAAGTATTAAAAGGAACAGTTGTCCAGGAAAATTTGAAATTTGAATTGTCAAGTCTACATGGCTGGATCAGGTTTTTTTAATGTTTGCTGCACATTTCGTACAGATTAGAACTTAAAGTTTGGCAAATTCGAGGAACCGAAAGTAAAGCAGTTTTCTAAAACAAAAAATGTACCATGCAGCAGAACTTCAGAGATAGAATAGGATTGCTCGTGGATATACCTAAGGAATGGAGGTAGCGGAACTACTAATGACGGCAACACGCCTCGGTGGTTATTTGAAAACCCGTCATTTTTCAGTGAAATAGATGAAGGCGATTTGGTGTGATATTACGCACCTTGCCTTGTGGTTATGCTATCGATGTGAGAACGTTTGAGGAATATGCTTTGGAAACCGCAAAATTGTATGTCGCTAAATATCCGTGGTATATGCCCGTTAGCGTACATACAATATTATTTTATGGAGCCATAATAATCAAAGAAGCTATTTTACCTAAAGATCAATTGTCAGAAGAGGTCCAAGAATCAAGAAATAAGGATCTCAAAAGTTTTAGAGAGAAACACACTCGAAAAATTTCTCGTACAACAGGAAACCAAGATTTGCTGAACAAACTCCTTATAGCTTCAGATCCAGTAATTTCATCTTTGCGCCCACCATGAAAATATCCGAATATATCTCCTGAAGTTATTTCGTTATTAGAGGCACCCTCGCTGGAATCAACGGAATCAGAATCTCTGAGTTCCGCAGTCTGAGACGCGAAGCAACGAAATTTTTTCATCCGACGAGGAAGATGAGGACGGCAGTGACGAGATTTTTAGCCTATTTTCAGATTGTTTGTCGCTTTTCGAATTTTCTGGCCCTCTTTGTACTACTATAAAATTAAAGGTGTTAATTACCAACAACACTATAAAACAATTACAATCCTGAAGTGGGTTGGAGACTTTGTTCACAACAAAGGCAACTAGCATTGACGTAATTTTCCACAAAACACAAAAACAGCATATGCTGGAGATATTGGAGACATCAACTGAAGTTGATTAAAACTAACTGTTTGTTACAATACTTTTTTTTAAATCGCATCTATCTACTTTATGGTTGTTTTTAAACAGATGTTGAGCAATAGTAAACTTAACTGTTCTACCATGTTTAAAATGAGCCGCATGCTCCTTGAATCTAGTTTGAATTAATCGTCTAGTTTGTCCCACATACTTTTTCATTCCAGTCCTTACAACTAATTTCGTACATTTTTTCGACGTTTTGTTTCTTTCAGTTTTTAACAGATTCAAAACAGAAGTAAAAGAAGAATTCTAGTATTTTCCTAGACTTTGGCTTATATGAATGATATATTTGTAGGATTGGAATGGGTTGGAATCTTTGATATGAAATTAACACCGACGTAGTTGTCCACGAAACACCATAACTCTATATACCGCACTCATAAGTGAAGTATACAGTGTTTGAGTGTTTTGTGGAAAACAACGTCAATGTTATCTTCACATCAAAGGTTCCAACCCACGTCAAAATATTTGCAGTGCTTGATACAAAAGTCACTGATATTAACAACTTTATTTTTAAATTAAACACTCGTTTCGGGTCAATTAAATTTACCTATAAAATTGAAAACTGTGGACAACCACCATTTTTAGATTTATTAATTATTAGAAATAACGAAAATATGTTAGAATTTGTCATATACAGGAAAAATACCAGTATTTTAAGATATATCCCTAAAGACTCTCACCATTGTGCTAAACACAAAATAGCGAGTTTTAATTTTCTAGTTCATCGTTTATTATTAAATTTCCCCCCGCAATCAAGAGAGTTTTGAAAAATAAAAAGCATTAATTACGGATATAGCTGTGTGTAATGGATATTTTGTAAGTTTAGATGACGAAATAGTTAGGAAACTTAAATTAAAAGAGACGAAATTCCTCGACCTTTCAAAATGAAAAATTTTTATCGATTCCATATGATCCTTGAATCCGTGTTATTGGTAAGATTTTTAAAGATATGGGTATGACAGTGATTCATTCATCGGAAAATATATTACAACAACTTTTAAGCAATCTAAAAAATAAAAAACGAAAAATCGGGGATTTACGAAATTAGCTTCAATGACTGTAATTACGAGTATGTTGCACAAATTAGACGATCATTTCAAAGTAGATTCAAGGAGCATATGTCTCATATAAAATATGATAAAACAGATAAGTTTAATGTTTCCCAGCATGCGTTTGAGATCAACCATACAATGGATAGTAGCAATTTAAAATTAATTAGGAATGTAATAAATATTAGACAGCTGGATGTATTTGAGAGCTTGGAAATTACAAAGTGTAACAATAGTTTAGGTATAAATAGGATGCATTGTTAGAATAAGTTAGTTTTAATCATCTCCAGATAATGCCATCTTGGTTGGTGAAACGCGCGTCGAGTGCAGATTATGGTATTTTGTGGAATAGTGTTAATAACTACAAAAAATATTTAAATAACTTGGTATGTTATTTACAAGTATAACATTAAGTTATAAAATAAATCTACGTAAACAAACTATCAATCAATCTAACGTATCGATATCGTGAACGATATGGCAAATGAGCACTGGAATCAGCTGTCGATCATACTTCTGTCTTTGCAGCGGAAAGGGGTTCACGTAGAATTAAATGACAGCATAAAAACAATAACTGCCAACTATTTACACAAGGCGAAATTCTCTTCTAAATAAATATCATATGCCCGATTTACCAGTACAAGGATTCTCGAATATGAATGCCTACCATACACTAGGAGTTATTTTACCACACACCAGTAGGAGAAATTACTTTTCCATGCACTAGCAGAAGGACCTGTCACAGGATGGGCGTTGATGACATGATTGACACAATGATCTTACTCAAATACATATAGTCATCTGGAGAGTTTTATATCGCTTAAATAATGCACTTCAGGCGGTAACCATAAGTCCAATTTCCAATTCCAAACAATTTTATTTATAATTTGCATATACAAAAAATTTCCTCTCGAATATTCGGCGTCCAGAGCCAGCCATACATCCTCGTGCAAGTAGCATCGTGGCAATTGAGAAGCTGGAGGAGGGCAGAGGTCGGGGCGGGTTGAAAACAATTGAACAAAACAAAAAGGTGGAGTGCCAACTCTCATTGTCTATTCGACAATTTATTTGACTTTAAAACTAAAACAGAACGTACAAGAATACCATTTAAAAATAATTAATGGTGTTAGTACTTAAAAATTAGAGTTAAAAGTCGGCGCGAAGCACTGATAAATTTTTATTTCTTTTGAGCGGAAAATTAACAATTCAAGAAACCCTTCTAAATGCAATCTGAAAGGAGCGGCTAATCTAATCCGCTTTATTTATAATTGAAAATAGGAAACGTTTTTTATTAAAAATGTTAGGATTTTAGAAGAGTTGGTATTATAAGTATTTTGGATTAAGAATTTTGAGGGGAAGAAGAGAACAAAAGGAAAAGGAGAGAAAGAGGTAATTTTAAATTTTAGTGGGGTTGGGCCTAGAGGGGTCGTAGAAAGATTGGAAACAACTGATAAGGTAATTTGTGTTTTATTCGAAAAGCTGCGTTATACTCTCTAATCTGAATAATGCTGTTGGTTAACGGACTATCCGATAGTTTGCATTGATACAATTTTTGCAAGGTATTTCGGATTTAGTTCGTTATGGATTCTATATCGGAGCATAACTGGTGTATATCTCTAATGGAGGTGTACCTTGAAGAATTTGTGATGAGGCGTAGATATTTGTTTTCTAAAACTTTTAATTCATGTAAGTTCGTCGCCGATGCACTGCACCACGCCGGCGCCGCGTATATTCGGGGCCGGCCTCAATATACATATATTTGTATGTTAATTTCTTATTGGTCCTATTTAGTCTGCTGCTCTTTGTCATCAATGGGAAAACATATCTGGACAAAGAATAGACTTTTCTTATAGTTGAGTTAATGTGTTTCAAAAAGGTTAATCGTTTATCCAATTGAACCCCTAAATACTTGACGTCTTCTTTGGTTTGACTTTTGAGACCCCTGATCAAAATTGTCAAGATTTTGTTATTTTTAAAATTTTGGGTAGTCTCCAATTTCTTCTCGTTGATCCTAATCTTCCACCGGTCATAATACTGGCTGTGAGCATATACATTCCCATGTCATCGGCGTACATGGCCAGCTGGGGTAACCATAAGTGAAATATATTATTATTAGAGGATGCTGTTTAACAAGCTCGACTAATCATACCGTCTGTCTGTTCCTGAGTTCAAATCTCAGCTCCGACAAATGGCAATGTCGGAAGTAATGGGTGTGTGTCCACATTTTTCCAAGCTCCCTCCAGGACAGCTTCTACTTTAGAATTTGGAGGTTATCTAATTTATGTGGTGTGTATAAGTTGGATGATTTAGATAAAAACCAATTTACACTTTTGTGACTAGATACCTCGCACATCATACACTAATCAACATATGATAGGTAAAGTAATCATCACAGAATGACATTTCATGAATCCTTGCGCAGAAAACCATAAGGCCAACTTCACACTCTAATAGGAAATTCATCACTAAAGTTATTTCTAAAATAAATTTCTCCAGAGGAACTGAATCTAATATATTTTATTATTCAAAAAATTCCTAGTAAACGAACAGAAATGAAAGCCAAACAGAATCTGGCGAAGATTAATTGCATCATCAGGACTTTTTGCTTATAAAATTCCCCATTAATTTTCAGAATTATTTGTTTACGTACCTAATTTTCTTGATAGTAATGTAATGACTTACATTTCAAATATTTCTGTTGATTTAGTATACATATAAGCTACTACGCTATAGTGATTAAAAATAAATTAGGAAATACGACTCATTCATTATTATGAACCAGTAGAATCAAATTAAATTACTAAATTATTATATCAAATATAAATAAAGTTTGTAAATATAGTAAATAATACTGTAAAAGTAGATGATTTCCTTCTATTTAAATCCCAACCTAAACAGTTTCATTCATATGGTAAACGTAATAGTAAACATATTCTAGAAACTTTGCATGAATGAAAACCGATTGTAAAATGTCTTATGGAACTATTTTTAAATTTATTACTGTTAGCATTTGACATCGTTTAATGAAATGTTTAATGTTAAGTGACTTTGCAGCTGTTTGACGCACAAAACTGTCATAAAGTAAGGAAACGTGTTCAAAAACGTGATGTATTGCAGAGGCAAAGTGAATATGAAATAACATATAATATATGGAAAAAAATCCTGTAGTTTCTTATAAATGATACAATTGAATTACTTACCCCCAGTATTATTAAAATTTTAAAGGGACCTTCAACTTAAAGGGAGTTTTAGTGACAAGAAAATTTTTTTTAAACAAAATATAAATGATACCAATCCTTTAAGTTAAAGCTCAGTTTAAAATGTTGATTTTACCGGGGGGTTAACATCGGATCATTTTATGATATTTAAAAAGGAAAATGTCTTTTAAGAGTAAATTGTTAAATAAATATAAATGGTCGTCTAATCCAATTAAGTAAATTGAAATCAAATATAATAAACTATGATTTGTTCAGCTGTTATATTTCAATACATTTTATTGTTGTAATAATAAGTAATTCTTGTAAACATTGAAGAATATCACCCCCTCCTTTACCTCTTTGGAGCTACCATTGTTATAGTGTCTTTTAGAAATATTGTAAAAATTAAAAGTATTATTGTGCACATTTAGTTACGGTTGAAACAATCCACGGTACGAATTTTTATCAAGTAAAAGCCGATTGAACGAAAATATGCAAGTATATATCGAGACCAAAATTAATGGCAGATTTATAAAATATGGAGCCAACAATAATTTTAACAACAGGATAAAAAACCAAATTGGTCTCATTCCCAAATAGAAACAGACTCTTCTGGTTCATAGCCAAATCGAAGGAAAAAGTTCTGCAACTAGAACTTTTCTCCATCTCACAAATGGAAGAGTCTCAACAGTAACGCCACAAGAAACAAGTGTGATTTTTAACAAAAGATATTTAAGGGGCCTAGTCGGAAAAAGCTTCGGATAGCTGTGTCACTCTCTAGAAAGTTTTTATACATGCGCCGCTGAATAATTTTGCTCTTGACTATACCTTCACTGGACGTTTTATTCACCGACTTCATTGAGGTGCAATTCCCGATAGAGGTAACACTTCCTTGCTCCATGTGTAGTGACAAAGATACTTATTTAGAAAATTCTTTTTAACCAAATAGTACGGAATAGAAGTTTGAAACTTGCTGAGCATAATTATGAAGATTCATTCTAGATGACATGTATGAATTTTACCTCGAATTTTACCGATTGATATCATAATTCAGGAGCTAATCACGTCCAAATTTCACTTATATTTACAGTATAAATTTTCCCTACATAAAGTGAAAATTAATTAAAATAGATATACATGTACTCTCTAGTACACTTTCAACTACTGATCCTCCAAATTTGATGTAATTTGACCAAACCGTATGGAAGAAATAAATTTTGAAAAATTACCTTACAAACACTGGTTCGATTAGCCCTCTTAAGTACTTCTAACTCTAGTTTGGAGTCTCAAAGAAGATTCCCCTCTACATGTTGACAGTTTGATGCCAAAAATAGTATTCCAGTAAAGTACTTACTATAAGTAATTTTACAAATTCTGAACACCAATAAGTCAAAGGGTCCTAATGGTTTTCTCATTATTATACTAGGTCACAGCCTTCCTTACATACCAGCAACGAACTAAATATGGCAACACTGCGCCACATCGATGATGTAGACCTATAGAAACTGAGCACAGACACGGATTACTCGACACATTTGCGGTTAGTTTAATTTTATAATAAGAGCTTATTTGCCCGCTCTCTGCTTGGTCAATTAAATATTACAATATTTTATGTAAAATAATGCGTGTTTCTACGTAAAAACATGTCATATTCAATTGGTCGGCAAAACCAACGCGAAAGTGCAGAGTTACACAGTTTATATTCTAATTGGACCAGTAGATTATAAAAAAATTGCTCAAACGAATTGGTAAATGACATATTGCTTTTTTGAAAGTATCTAATTTTCGTTTTTTCATTTTATTATCTGGTGCCTTTTCACCTCTCTTTTCAAAGATTTTCAAATGAGATTTTAATTTAGTTTGTTCATGAGCTCTATTATTTTGTATTTTGACATAATTGTTTAAAAGTACGTTTGCAAAGATTGAACAAATAATTCCTAAAATATAATCTGTATTATTTCCACAAATACATGTATCTAAAAAAACCTAAATAAAAGTTATCGCTATACTTTCTAAAGTTAAAGTCAAAAGAAAATATTTTTGGTTTTCAGTTGTAAGGAATTCTTTTTCTAAAGCATTATTTATTATTAACGAATGATGTACTCTAGATATGGAAAAAAATTATTGTCACGTCGCGTCGGTTGTAGGTTTCGATAGACCACCTCGTTGCAAATAATCAAAATAGTGATTTACGATGAAGTTTCGCTTATTTTCAATAACATATGAAAGGCAAATATTACAAGAAATTTTTTTAGTTAATATATGAGAAATATATCCAGAAATATTTATTATCACTGCATCGTCAACATCGTAATCTGATAAATAATCAGAAGAAAATATTTGAGAATATTTGTTTAAATTATATTGTAATGTTTGTTTATCAACATTTTTAATACTATCTAAATCAAGTATATATGATACTGAAAAATTTTGAAATGAATAAACAATTATTTCAATTAAAACAGATGTATTTTGTCGGAAGGCCAAATAGGTATGTTTCATTGGTTAGATGTCCATTAAAATTTAATTTTTGCTATTTATCCAGTCAAACAATGAATTTTTAAAAAAAGTCTCTTCTTAGGCCACTGACAGAATATATAGGTTTTGACCATTCATTTTTTTTATATCCTATCAGAATAATCGTATTATGAACGATGTCCCACCAAGTCTTAATTATTTTTAAAAAATTAGCAGTATTATTGTAATTAAAATATCTCGTGGCTGCTATGAGGAATTCAAAAACACTTTTTACGACTTGAGTTTTTACAGATGAATCGTAATTTGACTTACAACCGGGGATACAACACCATACCGACATGTTTAGTTACCTACTTTAGGTTATATGCGTACGGATGAAATAAAACACATGCAAACTCGCGAAAAATTAAATTGTATTTTGAATTATTACTAGACAACACTATCTACATCGATGCACTCTAATTTACAAGAGTACAGAGCAATTATCACTTGTTAAAAACACTAATTAGAAGTAAATAAAGAGACGCTTTACTACATAAACACGTACACAAGCGGCCATTAATCGGAACAAAAGGTCTTCATGCGACGTTGCATGATTTCTTATTTCGTGGCTGGGACGTAAAGAAGGCTGTGACTAGGTCTAGGAGTTATTTCCTACACATCGCCAAATCTTTAATATTTATTGGCTGTCAACATTGAAGAAATTTCCTATACAGAGTTAAGGGTTACTTTACTGCATAGCAACTCCTAATATATCAGAGCAAAGTGAATAGGTACAACATATCCAAATTTGTATGATAGTTACACAATACACATGATATAAATGGTGGGCACGATGCCACGTTATTTTGTTTAGAGCACGTGGTGAGTTCTTACTGCAGATGTTGTAATAGAAATCTTTGTGCGTTGTGCACAAAGGTAGTATAGTATCACATATGGCTGATTTCTACATATCTAAAATCAAATTATAAATTTTTATTTTATTAATGTGAGTAATAGGCAGAAGTGATGCTTACTTTTTCGTAACAGTACACAGCAGGTATCAATTTAATATTTTTATTTAGTGCCGTTTCATAAAAGTTACTTTTGTGTATGTGCTAAATCTGTATTCCATACTTTTATGTGATTAATTATTCGCTGGATATTAAATTTATATTTGTAAATGGATATAAAATAATATGTTAAATACACTGAAGTATTATTATACTTCCTGGTCTGTTCCTAATAGAATAGTTGCTTCTGAAGTGTTATCATCGCACTAACTTGAAAAAAAAGATAGCTATCTGCCTATTACCTAGTACACTGTAACCTAAGGTGGTCACAAGGTATAGGGGACAAGAAAATCGCTGTTTTTCCCTTATAAAATGAAAACCACTCGTCCTGGAAACCTGATTCTTTTTTTCATTTCATCAGTGCTGTTGTCTTGAAGTTTTATTCCTGTCACTTTTTTGTTAAAGCTTTTATATTTGAAGATATCCATAATTTTCCAAGACCGGACATGATCCAAATCCTCAGTCGCCCATTTTGGAAAATTAATGAAAAATTTGCAGCAGAGATACCTAATTAAATTACTTCTGACCATTTCTTTTTTGTTTCCTTTGTATTATATACAATACAAATAATACATTATTATACAATACATAATAAGACATAAAGTAAACATTTGTTTTAACTTTATAAATATTTTTACGAATTGCAAGTTAGTGGGTACCTTAAAAGGTCTGTTTTTGTTACGAAAGAGCTATTATTAAGTTGTAATTTTTTGGGAGAAAGCTAAGATACCAACCAGACACTTGAAAGATTGTGTTGCAAAGCTTGAAAAAATTGTACGAAAAGTGTAGTAAACTGCAAAAAACGCTAAACGATATGAAAGCAAGCTCAAAATAAAAAATTAAAAGCTTTCAAGTCAACCCTTGATGACCTTTTTGATGTTGCTTATCAGGATGCATTAAAAAACACAATCGAAGAAGACAGGCAGTTTTTGTTAAAAAGGGACGTCCTTGTTGCATGGGAGGCGTTGATATGAATTTCGTAAAAGCAAAATAACGAAGAGAAAAGAGACGAGCAGCTAAGACGGCGAGATTGAAAAAAATCAAAAAACAAAGTAGGTTAGTAGAGTTTTCTTTCTTTTTTTCATGTTTTCCCGTTTCTTTTTCTATTGAGATTATTTGACTTGATGCCATTTTCTGTAAGTGCTTTGCTTACTGCTTATTACTGCTTCATGTTTTTTCCCCCTTTTTTTTAGAAGATTTAATTGTACAACTGGAATCCTCAATACACAGCACATCAGAGGAAAAGAAGCAAGAAGAGATGGAGATGGATTTTCCAGACACAGAAAATACAGGACCAGAAATAAAGAAATGGATGTACGCTAGAGGAAGTGAACAGATTATTAACGAAAAATTGTCTTTACTGTTAGATAGGTGTAGTATTTCTGATAGAGTAGCAGTTCGAACAATATCAGCTACTGCAGAGGCGTTAGGTTTTGTAAGTGTAAGTGTAATACGACTTCGTAGATAGCTATTCCAAAAACAAAGGACTGAGCTTATCAAACATAGATTCACAAATTCCGATTTAGAGGGAGCTGTTGTGTACGGGGATGGAAAATTGCTTCCAGATATTTTGAGTAAAGAAAATTTAGAAAGCGGCTTTGATTAGTTGTTGGGATGAAGAACAGTTGATAGGAGTTCTTCAGCTTGAAAATAATATGGATATTACTCAGGCAAAAGCTATATTTTCAGCACTTGAACAGTGGGAGGTAGATGAGAAAATCCGGGTAATGTATTTTGATAACAGTGCAGTA
Organism: Rhamnusium bicolor; assembly: GCA_029963845.1. Taxonomy (NCBI): domain Eukaryota; kingdom Metazoa; phylum Arthropoda; class Insecta; order Coleoptera; family Cerambycidae; genus Rhamnusium; species Rhamnusium bicolor. The sequence continues at coordinate 59,353 of JANEYF010005384.1, read as the reverse complement.
AATATTGGTCGTCTCAAGGGAACCTGTGTTTTGCTAGAGCAATTATTAGAGAAAAATCTTCTTTATTTAGCATACCATATTTTAGAAGTTATTCTCAAATCATTTTTTGATTTAAAAATGGGCACAACAACTGGCCCTCAGCCAGATATTTTTAAAAAGTTTCAGACTGAGTGGTCGAAGCTAGACAAGATAAAATACAAAACGGCTATTGAAGATAAAAATATTAGATATAAAATAGGTAATTCAGACCAAGTATCAAGTTTTCTTATCGGACAATTAAAAAACTAACAACCAGGAGATGATTGTAAAAAATGTATCCAACTTTGTTTAATTTTATAGGATGTATTCCTCCAAAATACATTTTGTTCAGAGTACCTTGTGCTATTCATCACACCAGATGGATGGCAAAGGCCAATTATTCTCTCAAAATATATCTTTTCAGGGATCCATTTTTATTAACAGATTTAGAAAAAAAAGGTATCAGAGACATTTGTTTATTTATAATTAATATTTATGTAAAAGCGTGGTCAACGCCGCCGAATCAATTTTGACCCCCAACCAAGACCTACAATTATTGTTAAAATATTTTGTGAATTACAAACAAATTGATAAAGAACTTGCAGACAAGGCACTGTCTAAAATGATAAATCATCTGTGCTATCTCAATTCAGAGCAAGTCATATTTTCGTTTTTTTTTTTATGAAACTAGAAAAAAAATTTCAAAACAAGCATGGCTGTAAAAAGTCTCAAATTAATTTCCTTTGAAGAAAAATATTATGATGATAGGAATGTGAAAGCAAATCTCAGTCTCCAACAAGTGGATGATTCATTGGACAAAGAAGTTAATTTTTTGGTTTCTCATCAAACTCTAAATTTTTTTCAAGAGATTTGAAATTGATACAGAATTTTTAATCACTGATCCCAATGTATGGTGTGAACATACATATTATTTAAAAGCTAAAAAAAATAGTTTTAAAGTTGTCAATGACACAACTGAAATAGGGGTAAAATTAATGCAAGACTTCAATTCCTGTTTGACGAAAGACGAAGGACAATGGCAGTTTCTGTTACAAGTTATATCTGAATATAGGAAAATTTTTCCTGACTCTTCAAAAGCCACCTTATCTAAGTCATTACCAATTTAATCATAATAAACTATAAATGTAAATAACAATAACTTCTTTCCTTTATACTGCTTCTTCTTTTATAACTCAACTTTAAATAATATAATGCATTTGACATTATTTCTTCTCATTTTTATACCGTTTTTGCATTTCTTTTCTACTAAATCCTTCATTTTCCCTCAAAAAATTTGGATTTTACTGCATTTACTTCTGAAAACAGTTTTAGATAAACCTTTTTTATGTATAAATTGAAAAAATAAATAAAGTAAAATCTGGAGAGCAGATGTAATTGAATCTTGCAATGTTTTTAGGCATTTTCACAAGAAATCAGTTTTCATAAAAAGTCAAAAGTTCAACCTTGATGAGGCACAGGTTAAGGTTACCCAATTAAGCTGAAACTTTACGAATCTTATTTCCAGCCAATTGGTAACTTTTAGGAGGATCTTTCTTAAAAAATTCTAACATTGATTTTTTGTAACCACCCTATTGTACCCATTCATTACGATTCTTAGCGTTATCACTGCAGGTCAAAAGTGAGTGAGTGCAAAGTTTGTGGTGTTTATTTATTATTTACAGTACGGAACTGATTAAAATGTAAAATCACAATCACTTTTGCGTTCCATCTTGTGCGAAGCACCAGTATAAATGAGTCACTACCTGTTAATATTTCAATCAGTAACTAGTCCGATTATCATTCAGTAACTCTGTGTGCGAAAGGCCTTTAGAAAAAATTAAACATATTTTTTTAAGTCATGTTAATTACTTTTATGTTATTAAACACAACTCTTTACACATACTACAAATATATGAAAAAAAAAATCATTATAATATATAGCTCCAATAGTATTACTATTGGAGCTATATTCCTTACATTTTAAAATTTTTAAATCCATTTCACTCGAAACATACAATATGTGACTTATGTAGGTACCTCTGGCACTGGATCCTTCATTTCGAAATCTACTTCAGACGCGACAAAATTATCCAAGTTTAATATTTAATCTGATATGTAATAAAATGTTCATATTGCATGCAATATTTTGCAAAGTAAATAAGCTCTATGTAAATAAATTATGCGTTCTATTATATTATTTTAGTTTCTACTAAAGTGCAAAGGATTAACTCATTATATAAAACAAGACAGTTTAGTTATTCTTGTAATTAATTATATCAAGATGAACCTACCACTTTTGCCAACCCCAGGCGCACCAATAACAGCCACTTTAACTTCCGAAAGAGAGGACTTTTTTCTTCGCATACCTTTTCCGTTCATAGTTCGAATCGCAACACTGACAATGTTGTATTTAAACGCCGCGACGTACGCGTGGAAACTGCAATAACAGTGCTCGGTCAAAAACTCATAATCTCACTGTTTCTAAAATTATACAAAGAATTAGACGCACCGTGGAGTGTGGAGCCTAACTGTGTACGAAGTTTCAGTGAACACTGAATTATTCTTTTACATTTAATGAAACCGTTCAGTAGTAAAACAAATGTTTCATTTCATATTTTTGTCAAATTTATGAATTTTTCCATACTGACCTACTTAAAACAATCCAATCAAAAATAGTTTTGTAAATGTTTTTTTCTTTATACAAGATGTTTCAGAAATAAATGTCAATATTGTGCAGGCAGATTCTTTGACAAAAATTAAGTGGAAAGAGCTGAGAAGGCGCTGAAGCAGAAATAACTAGCTTTGGTAGGGTTTCTGGACATCGAGGGAGCGTTCAACAACCCAACCTTTTACTCTCTCTGTCGAGCTGTTGCGGTTCGCAATGTCGGTGGTACCATAACTAGATGGATATCGTCCATGCTGGGGACTCGCGACATTGGATGTCCCGAAGATGTCCTCAGGGAGGGGGGTTATCCCCATTATTGTGGAACCTTGTACTCGACGGGCTAATGACTGAATTTAACGAGGCATGATTCTATTCACAAGCTTATGCAGATGATTTGGCTATCATGATAAAAGGCCAATTTGAAGTGACTATTTTAGGGCTCATGCAAAGGGCTGTCAATATGTTCAGATTTGATTCAGGGCACGCTGCAAATTTGACAGAACTAATGCTATTCATTAAGAGGAGAAAAATAATATACTTTCAGACTCCTTCTCTTATGGGTACACAGTTGAGATATGGTCCGTACAGTGGGATATCTGGGGGTAACTAGATTCTAAACTGTCGTGGAAACTCAAACTAGAAAAGCTTGCGCATCTTTATAGATGTGTAAACGCATGTTTGCATCTAAGTGGGGATGAGTCCAAAGACTATTCTTTGAATGTATACCACGATGGTAAAACCCCTCTTTAAATTCGTGGTCATGGTGTGGTGGCGCTCGTTAGAACACGACACAATTAGAGCCCGCTTATGTCAAGTTCAAAGATTAGCCTGTTTAGGGATAACATGAGCAATGAGGACCACTCCAACAGTTGTGATGAAAGCTATTCTAGGTTTTACACCATTGCACATTAAAGTAAAATTTGGGCCAGGAAAGCAACTAAGAGAATGCTAAAGAACGGAATGTGGAATATGACAGGGGCTGGAGCATACAAAGGCTTTTGCTCTAACGGTAATAGATCAGCCAGTCGGAAGATGACCGGTGCCTTCCAATTTACTATTCCATATATAGAACAAATTTACCATGTCCTGTCAGTCTGAAATAGTATGCAGACGGATTAATGGCATACATGGATCTAAATCAAAGGCTCGTATTTCGTTGCCCCTAGGTAAATCTCCAAGTGTGTTCCAAGCTGAGGTATACACCATCTTATTATGTGCAAACGAAAATCTCAACAGAGGTTTTATTAACAAGCATATTTATATATGTAGTGACAGTCAGGCTGCTTTGAGGGCTCTTGAATCAAATAAGGTGACCTCTAAGTTGATTCTGAATTTTCGAAAAATTCTAGCTGAAATGTGTGAGCATAGCTCAGTAAAATTTATATGGATGCCCGGACATAGTGACATAAAAGGTAATGAAGAAGCGGACCGTTTGGCGGGAGAAGGTCCTAAAACCCCCTTTCCTGGCCCAGAACCAGCTTTTTGCATATTAAGAAGTCTGATCGCATCAGAACTACGAAAATGGGTCATGCATGCATGGCACAGTTTAACAATCATTGGGTTCGAGCTCTCGGAATGAGACAATCAAGATACCATGTAAAGGAACCTTCGTGCGTCTCTACCCTACAGTGGCTACGGATGCTCAATAGAGAATGAATTAGACGGATAGTAGACTGATAACAGGACACTGTCATTTAAATAAGCACTTTCATACCATGAGGGTAAAAGAGGATCCACTTGTGGGATATGCAGATTGGAGGAAGAAACCTCCACTCATATTTTATCTAATTGTGCACCACTGGAGGCATGAGGACATAGACATCTCAGAAGACAATTTATAGAGCCGAATGAGTTGGGATCTACCCCGAAAAGACTGCTCTCTTTTAGGTAAGTCGCATAAGTACAATGTGCCTATAGGCCCAAGTATGACAGATTATCGGATCTACATGTGAACATAGGAAGGATCCTTTATCCTCAAAATAAAGTGAAAAGTTACACTCTCCGAAAAGGTGCATCAAACCTGGTTTAATTTTTTGGTGAAGAATATTAAACTACAGAAGACCTTCCAGTCAAGAGATTTTTTTTGATAGACGAAAAATTGTCAAAAGAAAAAGCTTCACTTAAAATATTGATTTATTTATAAATCTTAAGATACAAGGCGATTCTTAGTTAATTTTGATAGATGATAATTTCAAAAGTATCTACGAAGATATTTATGTAAATAGTTTACAACATTCCTTGGGTATGACTAACTTCTACCATCACTTCGTATCTGGTGTAGCCGATACATAATAGCCTCTGAACAAGCTTCTAAAAACCCGAGCTTCTAAAAAGGCCTTAACCAAAAAGGAGATGCCCTAATTAAATGGTCGACGGAAACAGAAAAAGCATCCAACAATTTGAAAAATGGACTTGCGATTGCCAAGATGCTCGTACATCATGTAGCTGCCGCACCACTTTGTATCGAAGTTTGGTAACCACTATACTTCAGAAAATCACTTATTTCCGCTCAGAAGAAATTCAGTGCGTACGATTGCGAGCTATTAGCAGCGTACTCCGCAGTCAAGAGATTTCGTTTCGCAGTTGAAGGATGCGCAATCATCAATTTTCACTGATCATAAACCGCTGACATTCGTTCTGCGACAGAAAACCGATAAGTGACTGCCGAGGTAATTCACGCAGTTTCTTCTTCCCTTGCAACGACTATCGCATCGGGAGATCCGAGCAACGGAAAGGCAATGTTACGTATGACCATCTATGCAAAAAGATTGCAAGAAGTGGGCCAAACCATGTCTTCAGTGCCAACACACGTCTCTGCAGTGAAACGCGAGAACAAATACATATTTAAGTTTATAACCGAGATTTCACAATAAACATACTTTCCCGAAATGCGATAATAAATACTTATTTTTAAAAACGGGATTTCATAATAAACATACCATCCCGAAACAGGATAATACATACTTATTTATTCGGGATTTTCTGATATTGGCACTTTTAGCTCAACTAGGAGGAACCCGTAATTTAACAGACAGTAATAAACGACGGATTTTCCGCTCATCATTTTCCTTTATATATAACCCGACGAACTCAAGAAGGTCAGTCTAGTCATAAATCTAGTAGAGTACACACATAACTTTTCTTCACGCAACTCTAAATTCCATAATTTGTTTTGTTTTTGTTAATAAATAAGTTGTGATTTAAAGTTTTATTTAATAATGTCAAAGCTACAGTATCCTTTATTAAAACACAAAAAAATCACGGCCTTAAATTCGAAAAAAAATATGCACAAAAGAATCTGTGTGTGTTATCACGACAGAGAGAAACAAATATATCTGTAATGGTATTATTTAGAGCCACCTTAGTATTTCATAATTATACTCCCTGTTAAGTAAGAATATCCGTAAAAACTCTATCCTTTGTGACTTAATAAATAAATTGGCCGCGGACTAACATTTTGTGTTTATAAATAATATGGTACTGGAAGTTACCTATGACTTTCATGCAAAGAGTTTTGATCTAAGTCTGATAACAAACTAGTTGCGGTGTCCCACTGAAAAACAACCTGTATATTAAATTAAAACACATTTTTCTTCTTTCCTATTGTATGTCCTCTTATGTCACACTCAATTAAACATATGGGGGTCACAGTTATTACTATAATCAAACAAATCCTACATATTATAATAATCCAACAAGAAATTTTTTATTTTTATTTTAGAGCAACCTTCACATCTTACTTGAGTGTCGTCAGATGTGTGTAAAATAGGTTGTTGACATAATATATTTTTCATCATCATATTAATGTTTCTGTGATAAATAATAATGAACTATTTCTTAAGACATGATAATTGATTTGTTTAAAACTAGTACAAAAATTTACTGTACGATGAAAGATTATTTGAAAGTTACTTTCAAAGCTCACATATTATGACAAGTAAGAAATAATTAAATTATACTATAAAAATTAAAAAAAATAATGAAGGTTTAAAAGAAACATTCTGTTGATGAAGTGTAATAAAAAAATCATTCATAATCTTAGATTGCCCAGGAAGATTCCATTGTGCAGGCAGGAAACGTTTCTTCTTACTTTCAATCAGTACATACATTATTCTACAAGGTTGGTAACTAAAAATAAACAACCTACTTTTCTTAGTCGTTACATGTAACGACATTATAAAAAACCGCTGCCAATTACTTGGGGATCAGAACTTTCTCACCGTAGTAAAACTCGACGTGTGGTGGAGTTTATAATAAAAGTAATTTTTGACGTTTCAAAAAAGTTATCTTGTAAGGTAGGGTATGTGATCACAAAACTACTGGGCGTGGGAATGTAGTAAGTCGAGATACTACTTAACCCTGATATGTTAATGAGTGTCACGATAAAAAAAAACTAGCTCAGAACTCAGGGCGTTTACACCCAGTTTATCTGAATTACAATACAATAAAATGAATTACTCTATTTAAACTTTAACTTACCATAAATTATTCCTTCTCGTTATAAGATGGTGATTTAAAATAAAATATTAAAATCAACAATAATTAAACAGGCTATATTCATATAAATTTCATAAAAAAGAATAACACATAAAAATTATTTACATTACCTTATGATACTGTCCTCAAATGCTAATTACAATATTTCTTACAACCCTTATTCACAGAGTGTACAACATAGATCATGACAAGGTTTTAACACCTTGAATGTGGCCACACTGAAGGTTCACAGCATATCGTTGTTAAATTTAAACTAAACAAAATGGGGTCATATTCCCTTACCATAAAAATCAAAACAATATATACAGTTACCATCAGAGGTAAAGGTATATACTCCTTAAAGCTCTTCCTCGTCCACTTTTACCGTGCTCACGTAGATACGTAGACTCTTCGCGTGTAGACCTCACACTCAGACTTGCAGAACGACACAAACTTCGCCCCAGGCGTGCAAAACGATGCAGACTTCGCCCCAGGCGTGCACCCTAAAGAAATATGTCTGAATTACAAACTGATCGAACTTTTACCTACTGGAAACTCAGTAATGTACTTAAACACAAAAAAACAATTTTTTTAACTTTTTTTCTAACTATTTACCTCAAACACAGCGGGTACAGGTGTCTTCCAATTTCTCCAGTAGAACCACAAAAGTCATAACCTCACTTCTCATTTGCTATGGGCCAGAACACAACATTCCTTAAAGAAATATTTATATCGTTGTGTTTAAGTGTTTATTACAAACCAGTATAAAAAATAAATAAATAAACGTGCTATCTTATGAAAAACAAAATATCTATGTGACGTCTTGCCAAAGATCACAATTATATCTATATTCAGTAAAAGTTCCCTTCTAAAACAACTCTAATGCATTCTACACTACGTCCAAAACAAGGAACCTTAAATTTCAGAACAAATTCCTGATATCCCTATCGGATGACTGTAGATTAGTCTTACGGAATTTTCCTTCGAGATCTTCTAACCGGCGTAATCCACAAATGAACGACAAAATATAACACCGGCGGGGTGACAATGGCGTCTTGCGCAGTAGAGTACAGACAAGTATTATTGGTTGCCTATAGCTCAGGGAGATTTTAGGTACAGAATGACAAGTAATAAGGAGAGAGGTTTACGAAGTATAGATTAATGAGAATTTAGATAGTAACACTGCGAAAAAGGAAATGGTGGACCCTTGTTACCTGTTCGAGCAGTACAACAGCGAACAGCTGTGTGAAATTTCAAAAAATATTATAAATTGTATCATACTGTTTGAGTACCGCTGGCAACTAAACCGAATAATATTCTTCATTGTTTTGACTTTTTAAGACAAAAGTTGCAATCTTACAATGGCCGACTATATCAAACCAAAAGTCTGGAAATCAGGTACCGTTCAGTTGGAAGGTTTTGTTAAAAATCCCAGAATTAGATCATGAATTATGCCAACCCATACATTCAGTTTTTAATGTGAGTGTGTGCTTCAAATATCAAGTGTGGATTTTGTTGAGATCATAAGTGATAATTGTGTCTATTGAGAACAACATTTACATGAAATGTGGCTTCATTAAAAAAAATGTTTCTTGGAAATGTATTACTACCGTCACACCTTTCCATCATTTCTTCATAAAATTGAAGACGACATAATCATTTTCCAATAACTCTTGCACAAAGTGAACCTTGTATTGTATTTGTTACTTCTTATTAATCATAGAGGTATGGGAAGCATCATTATCTCGAGTTAACGCAACAGTTGAAATGTGCGGAATTTCAGTAAGAGTCAAGTTCTTTTATCTTCACTTAGAGCGTATGGCCGACCAATTTCTTACTGTACCGTGTTCTTCCAACTTATGGAATAGCCTACTGCCTACTTAAAGTTGAATGCAAAATTTGAGTTTCATGAAATGTTTCATTAAATAACGTACAAACTTCAGATTTACTTCTTATTTTATCTCTACATTCTAACAACATCAAAATTTCAATCACTGCTTTTCTATAATATTATTGTTACTCAACAATAAAATAAATAACCAGAAAACAACAGTCAAACTACTGATGTTATTTGCACTTCAATCATCTGAAATGTCGATAAGAACTTTATAAAAATAAAAAAAATGTATACAAAAGACAAAAATATACACTTTTATTGGTTTATCATGTGCAAAACCGTTCAGATGATAATATATCCACATCGCCTACGTTATCTACTATTCAACTAAAAATATTTAAAAATATGTATAAAAAAAGTCGGACTTTACCGGGTTACTCGTTTGGGTGCATGATCCTTAGAATTTTGCATGAGGGGTAGATTTTACATCCGGGATCTCTACCTAAGTGGTTATAGACTACCGAATAAGGGATAAAAGGGGATGAAATCTGTAATACCGATAAAATTTCAACTAAACCATATTACAGTTCCAAAAAAAGAGACAACATACAAGAGAAGTAAGTAATGGGGCATACCCTGGACTACGATGCTCACTAATTAAAAAATATTTTTAAAAATTATATAAAAAGTATTGCTTACACAAGTCCTAACCTCCCTATTTCTTGGCGGCAGCGTCGGTTTCCGATTCCACAATAATATTAAAGAAAAAAATAAGGTTTTACCTTTTGGGACTTTTCCCTTCCTTTTTGTTTTTTCACGAAAATAACAACCCTTTTGGTAGCTTTAACAGAACTTATCCCCTTTCAGAGTTCAAGCTCAATTTTTAACGCAAAATTTATTGCTTAACATCTTTTGAGGTTATCTCTTATTCCCTACTCCATACCGAATAAATTTATTTTTCAACTTTTCTAATACATATCATTGCCTTTTGAAATTTTATTAGACTCAGCATTTCTGAAGTTCATACCTAGTGTAATGACTCTGATAAAACTTCAAACACCATTTTTTTAATTTCTAAAGAAATACTTTATATACGAGAGGCCACCGGAAGATTCCAATTTCCCCGTTTATATATTTTATAATTTATATTTGTACATTCACTTAGGAGTGTATTTAATTTTTAGTAAAATTGCGATAGTCTTTTGTACTGATATAAAATATTGTATACAAATGCTGTTTTTTTTTTAATTACTTACACCTGTCTCTTTCAACATCCGGTTTTATTGAGAGTAGATATGCCTATTTCCAGATATAGGACAACTTTATTATTTTAAATAGGACACCCTGTGTATTTTTACATATTCCTTTATCCCCTTCCCAAAAACATATAATGTTACCACTTCCTTTAAAAATGTTAAAGTTATAAGCCTTTGAATCAACAATAAATTGTAAATTGAAGGATAACTGTATCGAAATGGAGGGAAACCATTTTGCGCACTTATGAAATTAGTTTATATATATATATTGTAACGGCCCAACCCCCTCGTATATTTAATTATTTATTATTTATTTTATTTCTAAGTCTCACCTGTCGTGAAGCGACAGGTAATACTGATTTAATTAATTGGCCTTTTTCGTGATCGTCTAGTTTTAGTGGTAGGACCCCAAATTTGTTGTGTTATTGTAACCTCACAGGTACGTTTATAAAGTTTGGTATTACTTTGTTTCATTTATAAGATTTAATTTGCTTTAATTTTAATTGGTATACCTGTAGTAATTATTATGACCCCTAACCTGCACTGCACTGATATTGTTTTAAAAGAATACTCAATATAAGATTTGACTTTATGTTTATTATTATTAATGTGTTTGGAATTCACTTTTGTACCTGAAAGTAGAAATAAGTCAAGGAAACTCAAATACCGTTTTCACACCTTTATTTCCATACTGAGACAACTGTCTACAAGAAATATATTACAAACTTACATGAACAAAACCTTGTTACATGCGGTGGACAACCGTCCACGAAAAATACATAGCTGTTTAGCTAGTTGAACCTGCAATGTAACCAAACCTGGTTAATGCGCGGATACTTCCGCTTGTAGTTTAAATGACATATGTAGAACTCTACATATGGGTGTAAGAGAAACCTCCCTTGTATGTGGAACAGAGTGTCCCCTGTCACGTGAACCGGCCAGAGGCTGACAACCATGCCTTGTTTTGAATTCGCGGTGGTGCTACCATAAACAGTATCACAAACACAATTGACGTTTGGCCAACGAAGATTCGATGCATATGCGGAACCCCGACATATGATGAGCACTGCCCATATTATTTTAAGTTTTCGATGCAGATGCGGAACCCCGACATATGACGAGCACTGCCCGTATTATTTTAGCTTTGTTAATTTGGCCGTCGCCGCTTGTGTTGTGGCAGGCTTATGGGAGCGGTAGCCATAAATCATTAATCGGTGTATACTGGCTGGCTGGGCCCGGACCCCTGCTGAGAGACAAGGTACGTGCCCAGACAACCGCATGTTTTTGTTGCCGGCGCCTCACCGACTCACCCGACAGTGGCAACCTGATCCACATATGGGTAATGCACTCTGATGAAATTACAAATATTGCAGAATCAACTGGACATTAAATTTTTTGGGTATATTATCTTGTTTAGACCTGACTTGAAAAATAAAGGAAAAGTTCCAATGATTATCGAAATTAATATTGACTGTTCTGATTATTAGTAAACATGTAATGAGCAGTGCATTATAACAAAAAAGGCCCTATCTATAAATCATGTGGTACCACCGGTCAGATATTGTTAAAAACCGCGAAACCCAAGCATATAGAGTCGTACTTTGGTTAGCGTTGCCATTTTACTCGAAACAAAGAAATTGCCTTAATTTTATGATCTTTTTTACTAGACTCGAGTACGTAGCAAATGGCAACGCAGTATAATAATTATTTAGGTGACATCCTTACCAATTCTGGTATACACGGAGAGTTCCGCGGGGCCCACTCCCCCGGATTCCTGAGTAACACCTGAGTTACTCGCCTCCATGTCGACGGCGGTGTCGGCGGCTAGCGCACGCTAATGCAGCGCGGCGTCCAATGCTAGTTATAAAGGCAAGACAGGGCCACTCTTTATTTCTCGACTCCTCAGGACAAAAGCATAGGCTTGTGGCTGTCAGAGTCGACCTAGTGCACAGCTAGATTACAGAGTCGTAAACTCTTCGTACCCGGTTCTTTCGAACCAAAGCTAAAAAGCTTGGGGGTAGTCAGATGTGGGGCACGAGTCTGCCACGTAGAACTGGACAATCTCTTTATAGCCGGTTCGTTAGAACCAAAGCGTAAGCTTGGGGCGTCAGAGATGTGACCACGATCGTAAGCCGGCGCGCGTATTTATATGATTTCCGGAGTGTTGTGGTCCGAGCCTGCAAGTTAGACGGAGATAGGCAAACGCCCGATTTTGGCTTTACCCACGATGTTTACTTTATGATGCATTTAAGTGAGAAATAATATAATGACTCTATGTTTATAGCATTGGAATTTCTTAGTAAAACTCTTACAACCCTACGTTTTACGTTGGTTTGTTTATGTTATTTCCTCTTGACTAAAGAATGCTTTGAGATTTTGTACAGTTTTGACAATGTTTTAAAATATTAAATGAATACTGTGTGTTCTTTTATTTAGCTGAATAATTTAGACTCTATAGTTTGAATGCATACGTTTTCTGCCAAATTTATAAGACAATGATTTAAACCTTTTTTATGTAATAGTTAATTTGGAATTTCATGATATAAATGCTTGGAAATAATTTAGTTTTATGTAAAAATTATAGGAAATTTATTCGCGATGAAGCAGCCCATGTATATATATATATATATATATATATATATATATATATATATATATATATATATATATATATATATATTGGCCATCGATCTATCATGATTTGAAGGTGTAATTCAATGCAGGTTGGGGTATTTGCCCGCTGAGTAGTTGTTTCCTTCAAATCATATTTGAAAACAATAATTTAGTCCACCTGGGCTAGAGGTCGCCGCTCTCGGTACTTGCTGCGTCGCAAGTCGCTATCCGCCATAGAGACATCTATGATGTCGGTCGGATAGTAGCATTTAGACCATATGAGAAGTTTCATACCTCTCACCACTATTCACTTTACCTTAGTTAGTATATAACTAGCAGGTTGGCCACTATCATTTGTCTGTTCCATAACCTATGGCATACTGAAGAGAACAAATAAGTTCGAAACCGGTCTATGTCTGGTTAGGAATTGACAAATAACATTGGCTATCGATCTATCATGATTTTGAAGGTGTAACTCAATGCTGGTCGGGGTATTTGCCCGCTGAGTAGTTGTTTCCTTCAAATCATATTTGAATATATATATATATATATATATATATATATATATATATATATATATATATATACATACATATATATTGATAGCTTTTTTTTGTGGGGATTTCGATCAGGTGTAACTAATTTAATTTTTTTTTCTAACGTTTCGGTTTATTATACCATCATCAGAGAGACTATTAATTATTAGGAATTTGTTTTAAAAATTTCTGTTACATGTTGTTTGGTTGTCTGTTTTAACGCGCTCATTTGTGGCTGCAATTGAGAGACCCCGTGTTTACAGGGCAACAGACAATATTGCCACGGAGGTAACTAAGCTACCTGCGTGGAATTCTCTACCCAAGGTTTAAAGTAACAAAGCATCCCACCTATGATCCTATTTTTTAAAAATAAAAGTTTTGATTTGATGAAAGTTCTTTTCATTAATTTCCATAGCCAACTTAGATTATTTAAGTGTATTTTGTATGAAATACAGGCAAATAATTTAAAAATAACTTGATCTAATTAATGGTATAGCCGAATATAATTTTATTGCACCTAGAGATATATGATGTTATTCAGAATATATAAAATAGACATACAAATTTTAAGTCAAGGTGATCTTATTCCGAAAACCTTGGTGCAAAACTGCAATGATTTTATTGTTACTTGAGATGTGATTATGCCATTCTTAAATTATTTGATGTAGACCAAATGGTTACCCTATAAATTAAGATTATGTTATTCCTAAGATAGAGAGATGATAGCTATAATTATCAATACTAAATTCAGTTTTACATTTTTTTATTGTTTCGTAATAACTTTATTGGAATCAGAGCATATTTTTATACAAGAAACATGGAAATCAAAAATTTTTCCAAAAAGTGAATTAGGTACGGTGTTATTTGCACACATCGATTTTTACATGTTCTGGACGTAGGAAATAGAACGACCTATATATTTTTGTAAGCACCAGTTAGTTCTACTAATGCCATCATATAAGTGTACAAAATATTATTAGGTTATCTCTTTTAGTAGTTGATATACAGTGAGGTTCTAAAGTCACTCCCTCTGCTATTTTTTGAGCCTATTAGAATTTTTTATTGAAATTTGGGGGCGATTTTCGCAGGCAAGTTAGGTACTTTTTTTTTGCATAAACTCGATTATCGATATTCCAATATGGCGTCTAGCCTTCATAATGGATTTTCCTATCGTGGTAAAGAGGTGTATTGCATATCAAATTAAAAGTCTTTATGTCGGTAATTTCGCTCTAAAATTTCCTCAAAGCGCATAGAATTGGCGACCTAATCATTTCTTTATACACAATTATGATTAGGCCGTCAATTCCATATGCATTGAGGAATCACCATGAAATTTAAGAGCAACATTGGTGACATAAAGGCTTTCAATTTGATATGCAACATACACCTGTACCACGCTATATAAAAATCCAATATAGTGGCTAGACACCATATTGGAATAGCGATAATTGAGTTTATGCTCAAATAGTACCTAACCTGCCGGGGAATATCGCCACCAAATTTCAATAAGAAATTCCAAACGGCTCAAAAAATAGCAGGGGGTGAATTTAGGACTCCACTGTGTAATATAAGAAATGAAACCGTTAGGTGAAATACGCGATATTTTCATTTTCAATTTCTTTGTGTTTAAATTGATATGTTTACTCAACATAAATCCATAAACCTAAAACATATATGATTTGTGGGTCTATTGTATTGTGATTTTATAACAGTTCGTAAACATATCAAGTTTATAATTATTATTTCTGTAGCTGCAGATAAAAATAGTAGCCATATTATTCAGTTTATATACAAGCTCGGTCTTTTTCAGTACGCAATACACATTTACGTCGAGAAAAAAACGTCTTGTAAAGGATGTAAATAATAATCACCTTTTCAAGTGATTGGATTTAAAAAAAATATTTGGGAAAAATTAAACTACTAGATATTTAATCTTTTCGTATACCACATGCAGGAATTAAATTATTTTAAATCGCTAATATTGTCGGATAAATATTAAGAAAACAAATGGCTTATACTATAATTACCACATTTTAAGTCAGCAGAGCTTGTTTTTAGTAATTCGGCAGGTTTAACTTATAGTACAAAATATGAGACTGGCCTTACCGAACAAGGCAAAGATTTATTGTGTACCAAAAATAGAGTTATCGAAGATATCAAGTTTATCTGTGCATAATTTTATGTAAAAACTACATATATTGCAAATCAAGGTACCTTCCTACATATAGAAATATATTTATAAGATGGTTTCAAAAATTAATACATTTTATTAAAAAAAAAGTAAATAAAATGACGTTGACGTTTCAAAAAAGTCACATTTTGACGGTTCAAAAAAAGTCGCTTTGACGTTTCAAAAAAGTCACATTTTTTTACGTTTCAAAAAAGTCACATTTTGACGTTTCAAAAAGTCACATTGGTGGAATGTCACTAATATATTTTTTAGACATTGGGACCGATTTTGCTCATCAACGAACTAAATCTCTTCTTTGACCTCTAGTATGTGTGTACCAAATTTGAAAGCTTTATCTCAAAAACTGTAGTTGCTATCGCGAATTTTTTCAGTCTGAAATTTTGTGTATCGTCATAATTCGTCGAGATTCGTCCAGAAATGCAATAAAAATTTACAAATTTTTTTCTCATTTTGAGGTGTGAGGATGTAATAAACATGATTAAAATGTAAAACTACTTTTGCTTTTCGATAGTCTTCAGTTCTATATTCGATTATATGCCATTTGCCAATCAAATATTAAGGAGCCTGAACCGAAACTTATAATTAATTGTTCATGATGTTGTTTCAAAATGCACTGCTAAAAGTAGGCAACCAGTAAAACCGTCTGGGGGATAAAAAAACGGCCAAATTTCTATCTTTTATGTGAGTTTTTTGTTAACTAAAAAGAACAACCAGTTCTGCCCAGAGGGGGAGCATTTGCTTCTCAACTGTGCTACTACGAACAGCCTCATAGCTTTGTCTGCTGAATTAATTGTTCGATTAATTACAGTTAGTGCCTTGGTGTTAGGTAAATATATCTCAATTTCAGTATAAGGTTTTAACGTAAAGTGTTAGTTCTAGCAACCCAATTTTAGCAGTCTTATTTGCAATAAATGGTCTTGTTTATTTGGTGCGAATAATTTCACTTGGAATCCCCCTGAAACCCCATTCAAAAAAGTCTCGGCTCATGTTTTGGCGACCAGCCCGGGACAAGTGAAGACACCATGTATCATAACAACATCAGAACACTGACTCAGGAGGTCAGATCAAATGATTACAACCCCCGGTCTGAGACGTTGCCCAGGAGGTTGGAAGAATTATCTAATTCACACAGAGGACCAAATATTGCCGTAAGCTCATTGCAATATCAACAGCAGCAGGAACAAGGTAGAACCGTACAATCTTCACCTAGCATGCCAAATCTAAGTGGATCGTTTTATATGCCAGTTAATATGCGTATGACGCAACCAACACCATCAGGTCTTCCTGCTGCAGTAGGGCGTCAAGTATCCGCAGAATTTCTTGCTAGATTAGTGGCCGAAACACTCTCACAAATGCGAGCACAACTGTCGTCGACACTTAATTACATACCACTGAATTATTTATTACAGTGTGTATCGGAGCTGTACAGTTTATGTTATTATTGAGAGTAAATTTAGATATTCGTAATCTATCCACATAAAATGCTATAGAATAAAAACATTTTGGGATTGTGTAAAATTCAACGATTTCCATTTCGCTCAGGTTCCGAAGGTGACAGCGACAGTAAGAGCTCGGACTACAGAGTAGTGAATCATGCCACGATTTTATCAATACAGATATATCGGGCCCCCCGGAAAGAAAAGACATTCCTCAACTTTTGGGGGAACTTCTAGCTACCGTTAAAACGTTTGTTCCGGATATAGCTCCCGAACTAGCGACACGGTGGTCTAGTGACTTTTCACTGGGGTACGGAAACTAAGAACAATCTTTCTGATAAGTGCTGCACTTCTTAAAATTGCACACTACTAGAGGCGTCACTCCTTAATCCAGAAGCTTCGGCAATGCTAAATTTGGCTGAGGTCAAAAAGGGCAATTTTTTATTGGAGCTCCAAAATATTTTAAGGAAGGGAATAGCTATTCTAGCAACTGCCTTGTCACAATATATGGAAACCCTGATGCAGAATCAGATCCGAGATTAACCACTTTTGTTAACTTCCCAATCACAGGAAGTTCCAACTTTATCCCAACTTTAGTCCCACAATTGAAAAAATAGCAGTCACTCAACATTCCCTCTTATTTGGAGAAAATTTTTTTGAGAAAAATATAAAACGGCAAAACCCTTGGGAAAGAAAGTCGGGAAATGGGGAAAAAACACAATTTGAAAGGTAAATGTTGAACGTAAGTATGCTGGCAGAATTAAATTTTTTTGCAAAACAATGGGCACAAATAATGGACAATAAAACTTTTCTGAACTAAACAAAAGGTTATAAATTACCCTTCGACACAATCTCATATAAAGTAGTCCTCCGAAACAACCAAAAAAAGGACTAATATCAAGCTATACTCTGATGGTATTGCCCTCCTTCTCAAGATTGGACGGTAAAAAAGCTACATTAACGTAAAGGATAATATGTGTCACATTTTATTTTGAGGCACAAACCCAACGGGGATTATAGGGTTACTTTGAACCTTAAAAAACTAAATAAGTTTATGATTGCTCCTCATTTTAAATTAGAGGTTATTCGCACTGCCAAAAACATTAAACCTTAAATGTTTGTTTTTAAAGTGCGTTTGCACCAGTCCCGCTTAAAATTTTAACTAAGCTTAAATTATTAAACCCTTTGCACGGCGTTTTAAGCCTGGTTTTAGTATCCCTTAAAATGTAATAATTTAAACCGTGGATGATCCGAGGTTTTAAGGCCGCTTAACTCCTACGCATGCGCTTTTCCATCAAGTCATATTTTTTTAACGTAATCTATCTTTTCGTGAAATAAATATAACCAGAGTGGTTGTCTCTGATATAGCCAACAACCAAAAATGGATATGTTATATGATATCGATATTGCACACGACGATGACATTGAAGTCTTGGATTTTATTGAATATGGAATACCAAGAGAAATATATCAAAGAAATAATTACTTTGATACGTTAGACGAATCGAGTTTCTACAAGAGATTTCGTCTATCCAGATTTTGTGTGTTAAATACTGTCTTACCATTAATTGAACATCGTTTAGAATATCCATACGATAGGTAAAATTATAGCCTTTAAAAATGTGTCTTATTTTATTTTATCATTTTGTAGTAATAATTGTGTGTCGCCGATGAACCAGCTGCTGGTGGCTTTGAGATTTTATTCCACTGGTGGACATTTGCAAGCAATAGCAGACGTCGCTGGTATACATTTATCAACAGTTTCAAGAATTATATTACGGGTATCGGAAGCTATAGGGGAACATTATAACAGGTTCATTAGTTTTCCCACTGAAGAAGATGACATTAGAAATACTCAGCAAAAATTTTACAATATAGTGGCATTTCCTAGAGTCACTGATGCAATTGATTGTACACATGTAAAAATTGAATCGCCTGGTAAGTATTACATATTTATTTTATTAACTAAAAAGAACCTAATGGCAAAACCGATAAATATAACAGTTCCTAGTTATCGAACTTTAATTATAGAAATGTGTATTTTAGGTGGAGAAGATGGAGAAGTATATAGGAACAGAAAATCATACTTTTCTTTAAACGTACAAGCAATATGTAAAGCTGAATTAAAAATTTTAAATCTAGTTGCTAGATGGCCAGGTTCGGCTCATGATTCCACAATTTTTAACAACAGTAACATTCATAGAGATTTCCAGAATCAGATGTATAGAAATTGTATATTATTGGGTATAAAATTCATTAAAATAAATAAATACAAACTAATATAAATATTGTTTTAGGTGATAGCGGTTATCCAATAAAATCGTATCTTTTTACACCGTTATTGAATTCTGTAACACCTGAAGAACAGCTTTACAATCAGTCACATATTAGAACTAGAAATGTTATAGAAAGATTATTCGGAATTCTTAAAAGATTTTCTGTTTTGGCATATGGCTGCCGTTTAAAAAATCAGTACTGTGCTAACAATAATAGTAGCAACATGTATTTTACATAATATTGCAGTATCAGAGGGTGACAATAATCCTCCTCCTTTACCAGATGAACTAGATGATCATATTCTAAATGAGTTGATTGAAAATGAGCAAATACCTGAGGTAAATAATTATGCAAATGACAATGCAGCTTTAGGATCTTTACTAAGAAGACAATTTATTAATAATTATTTTTCACAATTGTAAATAAATAATCTAAGAATTATGTAGTTAAAAGATTAATATTGTTAAAATTGCTTTGTTTTTTTTTTCAATAAGAAACTTAAAATAGAAATACGAAAAGTGTTTTTATTACTTTTATTTACAAAATGGACCTTGTCATAAGTTATTTAATTTAAATAATAATCCTAAACCTAACTAAATGAATTTAATTTTGCCAACTGGAGCTTCTTAATTTTAATGTCGAGCATCATGGACTCCTTCTGCAAATTGAAGAGTTCCTCGTCTCTTTCAAATTTTCTGTTGAAAGCTTCTTCCTCGCGTTTGGCTTTATAAATCATATTTTCTTTATCAAATTTTATCACATTTATTTGCAAATCTGATATTTGTATCTTTTTTATTTGCCAAATCTTCATACATCCTTGCCAGCGTTGTTGTTGCTGAAAGGGTTGGTCTTCGACGACTTGTCCAGGTACTTGCCTCAGTTCCCTTTGCCACTTCACTGTTTCTCTTTGGGGTAATATTATTTTGCGTATTCAACTTTGCACCTATCGGAGTTTTTAACAACTTTGGTTTTAAATTACCCCAAATTGGGTTCTCCATCTCTTCTTCGTTGTCCTATGAAGAAAGAAAAAATATAATTTATTACAAGATAATTTCTTCACACTTATGTAAAAACTTATATAGGTATCATAACTCAAACATTAAATTTTAAATTTTAAAACACCTGGAAATATTTTTTTAAAAACATTCTAATTTTAGAGCTCTTTTATTTTTTTCGAAAAGGAAAAATAGTTATGACACAGAAGTATAATAAACTAGCTCTTTTTTTAGTTTTATTTAAGCTTCAATAGTTAAATGTAAATAATAGCGCCTCAATCCTGAAATAAAATACTAATTAGGCAATTCTGGCCCTTAAAGCACATGTACAGGAGACATACCCTATTGTGGATATGGAAAGCAATTAAAATGGCCTGCTTAGTGGATTACGTCATGACTATTATTGTGGTCGATCCAACCAAATACTCAAATATAGTATTCACTATTCACTAGTATTCAGTGCTATACCTATTAATAATGAATATTCAAGGACCCGGATTATTCGAATATCTATTCAAATAATGCGGATTATTCGAATATTCCATATATTCCAATATTCGAATTATCGAATTGGTATTCGAATAGTTCGAACTATTCGAATATCCGAATACTCGAATAATTCGAATATCCGAATATTCGATAATCCGAATAGTTCGAATATTCGAATATTTTTTCGATCGAATATTCGAATACTAAAATCTGGAAAATTCCCAACCTTAGTTAAAACCACAAGCAAAGTTTTCGAATCTTTGGGGTTTTATCAATAATAGGGAAAAAAGTCATATGTCTTTCTCAAAAAACAAAATTTTTTGGAGTTTAATTAAAACAAAATTAAGAAAATTAAATACACATCAGAAATTTAAAGACCATTAAAGTCAGAAATTGTTCAATATTTATAGGTTATCTAGTATATATATATGTTCAGCCACATACTACGCCTAGCTATACACCAAAATGTTTGAGTGACCAAAATACTTCGCCGAAAAAGACCAATACTAATTTCGATATGCACACGTAAATTCCTAATTAGCAACACAAAATGCGAAAAGTATATTTCCTGGCACCCCGATCCTTATAGTCCAGGTAGAGGCATTCACAATTCATAGCAAAACCTAAAAGCTTACATATTTTCTCCTTTAGATACTATAATAGCATCACTAAGTAACAGTACTCTACAACAGTATAATACCACTTACAATAAATGGTGGAACTATTGTAAAGGTAGATTGACTAAAATGTTCAAACCCACAACAGGAAAATAAATCGATTTCCTGAATATTAAATTTAACAACAACTTAAACACTCATAGATTCGTACTTAACCTACTAGCGGATGCAGGGAAAAATAACATAGTTGATCGTTTTCTACAAGGTACATTTAAGTTGAGACCAACACTCCCTCTATATACGTACATTTGGGATCCTCAATCGGTGCTAAACTAAGTAGGAAAATTATTCCCTTATACACACCTGATCTAAAGCCTTAACATCAAAATTACATTTCCTCTCAACCCAAAGAGTAAAAACAATGGCAAAAATAAAAATCACAAATATGGAAACCATCATTATAGATTTAGTACAAATATCAGCTCCCAAAAACCACAACCGAAATTATGTTCCTCTTTTTAACGATCATCTAGAACTATGCACGGCATCCAAAATCTTACACTATATAGATCAGACTGAAAGCCTCAAAGAACATGATAATGACTACTACCTAATCTTAACGGTCAAAAAACCTCACCATACTGCTTCAAACTAAACTATAAACCGGTGGTTCAAAAACGGCCTACATCTGAATGGGATCGTCACTAATAAATATAAAGGACATGGCACAAGACATGCTGCCATCTCAAGTTCTTCGGATAAGGGGGGAAGTGTAGAAAGCATAACAGTAGCTTCTGGCTGGTTGGACATAACAATTAAAACCTATCAGTAGGTTGTATAATAGACCTATAATCGCCTCTGGAGACTTCTTTCAAAATTTTGTATCGGACTCTATCAAATAATATAGTCTACATTCACAGAACACTCACTTTAATTACTGTGAAAAAATACCACACACATGTATTTCCTTATGACTCTTGCTTAATTACATTTTTATATAACTGGTAGTCCGTTATCAAAGACGTTATTGATTAAAAGTGGTTTTTCGTCACATTCATCAGGGATAAACATCGAAAACATAAGAAACACGGCGGGCTGGTCTGAAAGGTCAAATACCTTCTGCAAATTTTACAATAGACCCTTGATTGCCAAAGAAATTACTTTTGCAAATTAGAGACAATAGCAAATAAACCGTAGATTTATATTTTACAAAAAATATAAAAAAAATAAAAAACCGAGGTTGTTAATTAAAGCTGTTCTGGTATTTACTTACATATTATATTATTATTGTATAAATCCGTTGACAAGTTTTGTACGTTTATATTTTTAGTTTAAATACTATTACATAATGTACTATTAAATTACATGTATTCGTTCAAACATATCTTTTGTTGTTATAATAATGCATTCAATAAAATGTAAAAACCAATACTTAGACGAACTATTAATATAAGATCGCCTCCAATATCTTTAAACATCTATAGAGTGATCTAGGAGGACGTGGCCAGTAGAAATATCATTAGGGATTAAACGACTTACCTTAAGGAAGTTCAAATCCTAATTATACGAGATTGGACACGTCCCCCTAGATCAAACCCTCCCTAAGAAAAAGGACGCATTCACATTTCATGCGTCTTAACAATAGATGCCTGGCCCAGAGGCGAACTTAATTCTCCCGCGAAGTATAATGACATATGGAGATCAGGCGGGTCGAATGGAAGGTGAATGATTTTCTTTCAACTTGCGCGCTGAACAATAAAAAAGCGGTATTACTACAGGGTGATCTAGGAGGACATGTCCAATCTCGTATAATTAGGATTTGAACTTCCTTAAGGTAAGTCGTTTAATCCTTAATAATATGTCGCAATTCTGTTTCTGCCAGTATGCATAATCATTCTCCAGCGACTTGCTAGCTACCAGTCAGCAATGAATGAGTCTAATGCATCAGTATATAAAGGGGCCTATTCACGATCAATCACTTTGCACAAGAATTATTTGCGCAATATTTTGTTGTGCAACTTTATTATTTTGAAATCGTACACACGTTGACACTTTTTTTGCACAACATTCAGTTAAAATACGCTCGTTCAGTGTGCCACATGTATGCTACTATCGAGTTCTTTATAAATATTAATAAATTCGAGAAAAAAATCGTTATGTTCCGTAAACGACTCCACATTCCTTTAAATATATAGTATTTTATAATTTTTTATTTACCTATTATGCACAGTACGGCGCGGTCAAGTTTCGGAATGGTAACATTTGCAAAATACTACTATTTATGATACAAATTTGTTGCGCAGCAGTTCTGTTGCCAAAGAAATCTGACAATTCTGATTTTACAAAACAGGTTGTGCAACATGTCAATCAGTACCATTCACAATCAATCATGTTGTACAACGGGCAATGTTGCACAACATAATTGATCGTGAATAGGTCCCTTCAGTTGCATTCATTGCAGACTGGCGGCTGCCAAGTCGCCAGAGAAGAACTATACAACCAGCTGCTGTTGTAATGTCAGCCAACCGGTGAAACAACGCGATATAAAAAGAAACTTCAATATTTTAAGGAGTAAAAATAGTAAAACTGGTTCAAATTATGACCAGAGTAAGTAATTTTACTCTCTCGAGTTAATAACTGAACTTCTTTCGACACTGAACATTAATATAGTAGTGACGTCTGTCAGTTTTTAAAATATTTGACCAAATTGTCTGTGTTTAAGAATGAATATTGATCCACAAAATAAACCACAAATAAATAAAGCCTCTGAAACTGAAGCATGGAAAAATATGGTGGACAGTATTATAGATTTTTTATCAGCTTCAAGAACAATGTTACAAATTCTTACTGAAAAACTGGAAATTGCCGAAGAAGAAAAAGCAGATGATAAGCAAAAAACTCTTGAAGAAAGAATTAGACAGAAATTTTTGAACGGTAAGCTCAATATTCTTAGAAAATATTTTAATTGTTTTACATGTACTGGGTGCCTGTTTATAAAACGTAACTCTTTTAACGATCACTTGTAGGAATAATTTTGTAATATTTATATTCCTTACCCTTTTCCGAGTATTTTAAGGTACGGCTGAATACATTTCATGCAGCACATGACGAGAAGTATGAACGTTTAATTGCTTGTTTATAGGTTAGGATGCATATTTACTGTAGTTTCCAAGTGATGAGCGTCCAGCTTCGTACATTGTCGTATAATGTCGTGGTTTATTTTATGGTATTCTCAGATTTTCACTCGAAATTTCGTTGAACTCTAAACTGGAGTTTATACCTACCATTCAAGTAGAAGGTTAAGACTGAAAGAATTTTTTAAGGAGATGGAGTGTGATGTTTTCGCTATTACTGAATACGGTTTGACAGCGGATGAACGGTTTGACAATTTCATTATGCAAATTATACAAAGATACCCTTTGTAATTTCATATGTAACATATATAATAAATTTTATTTAATTTTTTTATTTTTTCACATTCACAAAAAAAGGGAGGGTTCGGGGACATCATTGGGCATGTTCAGTTACGTACGTTTAAAGTCACGTTACATCAGGTTAGATCAGATCAGGTCAGGTTGGGTTAGGTTGGGTTAAGAGTACATATGGTCATAATTCGCATTGTTTCGCTCTAAAAGTGCATTTTATGAGTTATTTTTCTATCAGTAGTTTTTATAGAAGATTTTTAACTTTGACTTACATTTTGTAAATGGGAGTATTTTGCACAATCAAGAGATGTAAACGTTTCTGATCACTAATAATTTTTTCTAGAACACATATTCACTTTAAAAATTGAGCCAATCTGAAAATGACTAAAATTTATTACAACATTTATAAAAACTGATTATTATCTACTATTGGAGATACCTGCTTTTATTAAATATTAAGTCTTATATCTATCGTACATATTAAGTCATAATCTTGAAAACTACAGAGAAAAAGTGTTGTCATAAATGCTACAATTGTATGGACTTCTACTACAAATTACGATACAAATAGAGACAACAACAAATTACACTAAATTTCAAGAAGAAATTGTATTAAAATTAAACTACAAATTATTAGGTTATTTGCAATATAAACTATAAAATAAAAATTTGTAAAAGAAAGAGTGACTGGCTCGATTTCGACGTTCAAATTAGTACTACAAAGTGTTTATAGTCATAAAGTATTGTAGAAGATGCTACTAAAACTTGTAATAATATTTACTATTTTATGTTTGGCGAATGTTCAGGTTTTTCTTGACTATTCTACATGTTGTGAACTTTTGTAGCAACATTTCCTAGATAAATCAGTAAAAAAATAAGTTATAATTAAAACCATTAAGTACAATAGTAGTATACATATTTAGCATGTCATAAATAGCAAGCTAGGAGTTCTTTGATTACGAGAAAGTCATCGGATATGTACAGGTAATGCCATTCCAAATATTTCACGAAGAGAATATAGGTATGTCGCGTATTGCGATTTGATTCCCTTTTCATTTTACCAATATTCGTGAAGTTCTTGTGGATTTAAATCACAGGCGATATAACGCGCCATCTCTTGATGGAAGGATTGTAGTTTAGAATATATCTGTTCACATCTCAACGTTGTTATTAGTTAACGGAATCAATTCTTTTACGTCCATCACAGTTGTTAATGAAACTAAAACTTCCTCCTCAATTTTTGCTGTTATAAAAGTTGTAAATAAAGATTCCCTGTAATGTTATGTAATATTAAAACTTACCTCGAAATCACGCAATTAGAATGTCCAACTATTTAAGACTGAAATAAAAAAATCATTCATGGTTAGTTATGTTTATAAAAATCACCACTCATCGCACTCACATTATAAATGTAACAAAATCACAGGGTGTTCGATTTTCTGGACTGAACGACATTTTGGAATGAAATGGAAATTATATATACGTAATTGCATAACGCAAATGCAACGACCTAATGGTAAACAAATTTGATGGTGACTTAGTGCTTGCGCACGTACGTCTCTAAATTAAAACTGTTATTACAATTTGGCGCAGATTTAGCTACCTATTATTTCACAATGCCACACAATCTGTAGCGAAATTTTCCGTTAATATTTTTACTTAAATCCTTACAGTATTGGTACTTTATACAATGTTTGTTTGAGTTCAACAAAGACCGTGTAGTAATTTTCTGTATATTATAGTTGTTGATATTTTACTTTGACGTAAATGGTTACTTTTACCATCCTAAGAGAGCAAACAATATTTGTTGTTTATAATTGCAATAATTTTACAGCAAATATTTATAGTCAATGAATTACAAACTTTGATGAAAACAACTACAATTCCCATCAAACAATGTTGTCGTAAATTATTTAACGCGTTTCCTTTTCCCATATTTTCCTAATAAATAATATATTTTCTAATTGTAGAGTTTTTACACATAGATGTGAAAAGAGATGAAGATCTTAAAGAAATACATGTCAACAAATTGTTTAATGAAAACACTGGTTCAAATTCCAAAGCTGTTTTCGAAATGCAGTTAAATGAACGATTTGCAAATGTACCAAAAGCTCGTCCAACAAATGAATTTTTAGACAAACAATATAATTTAACGAAACAAGCTATTGCAAGACGTTATCAGCCCCAAAGTAAGGTTAATATCCCGATGATGAAGAACAATAATTATTCGAAAAGAGGTTCGTCATTATTATACAAGCTTTTATTATGAGATGGGTCATAAAAAATATCTATTAGTGAAGAATAATGTTTAGGGACAAAAAAATTACAATAGAAATGATCCTTCCAATATGAGTTGTATTTGAGCCCAGTAACATTCAATCTTCCTGCATAAATGACGGTAAAAAGTAACTTAATGTTTTTCTTTAGTGCATCTACGAAAAACTGATAATATAAAATAATATATAAATAGTTTAACAAAAAAGCTCCTTATCAATTATTCTACAGAGGAGCTCTTGAAGAAGTTATAAAATAAGTTGTAGGATATAATTATTCTACCTTAAGTTTCAGATATTTTTGTCTCGTAGAAAATGTAACATCTTCAATGAAAAATACATATTATATCTAAATAATAGATCATAATCAAAACGACCCTCTAATACCTTGTAGTTTGCCATGTTGTTGCTCTAATTAACTGCTATCCTCGACGATAAGATCATAACATATGTTAAAATGGATAATGTTATTTTCCAACTCAAACCATTTTATTGTTGTTTCTATACAGTGTGTTTCAAAAATATACCAAAACTTCTCGTGGGATAATTTCTGAGACCAAAATAAGAAAAATTATCCTATAAACATGGGTCCAGAAAAATTTCGTATCGTTTGATAAACTTTTATTTTGCTTATAAATAATTTAGAGAAGAATTTTTGAATTTTAAATTTTGGAGGTAGCCTCTACTCATTAAGATATAACGATAGGTTTACTCGTAATTCTGATTCTGAATTTGACGAATCTGAAAATTTTTAAATAAAGAAAATTACCTTTTTGTCTTGTTCCACTCGGATCAAACGTTTGCGAGATAATTTAGATTTACATGTCCTGTATGTTTCCTTGTCATAATTATTAAGGGAAACATTTCATTAATAAAATAACTCCAATATTCCACCATAACCAACTATTTTTGTATTGGCGTAAATAATCTCACATTAGGATTTGAACAACGGAGGTGTCACTTTTCAAAAAATATCAATGAATGACACCAGTCAGTCTTAGTGTAACTTGTATACCTAATGCCTACTAACGTATCACCCAGCGATAGTGGAAAGGGATTCAATAACAATAACAGCCATCAAGGAATGCCCACAAGGAGGAGTCCTATCACCCTTGCTATGGTATATAATTATTGAGTTTTTTTTCGTATAAGTATAGTATAAGAAATTAATAAGATTTAGTACTAAAATTTTATTGTGAGGTAAACTCGGTTTGTTAGCAATGGATAGTAATTTTAAAAAACTAGAGGTCTACTGGGGTCTGTAATAAATTTTTTAGGCATGCAAATAATTTCTTGTAGACTTCATTGGTAACAGACCCAGTATACAGGGTGATTCATAAGGAATGGCTATTATTTTACCTGCCGATTCTATAGCAGAAAATATTAATTTTTTGCTTAATAACTGGTGGTCAAATATTAATACTTACTGAGATACAGAGATACGAGAGAAAATCAAATAAGCTATAATTTTTTATGTATCGGATAGAGGGCGCTACGTAAGCTATCGTTTAACATAATCCATCATAATATTTTTGTACTTCATTCATTTATAATCTTATTGCAAATTTTTCATTTAACCATTATTTTTAAACAAAAAAGGGATACTTGTTTTATCTTCATAAAATGCACCTTTATCGAGATATTTACATTTTAGAAAATCCTGGGCACCCATAATTTTTTTTTACTTTTTTTGCAGCGATTCTCTTCCCTCCTCAAAATGCATAATTTGTAATATTCTATTCGTCATTTTAACAAAAATAACTTTTAATACCAAATATCTTTTACAAATAAAAGTGTTACATCTCTCAGAGAACATGTTCTACATAGCCACCACCCACTTCAATACAGCGTTTTAGTCGCTTGCTCAATGATTTTCTTACAGAAAAGAAAGTGGCTAGGTTTGTTCTGATAGTATCAGCAGCTTCCTGAATTCTTCTCTACAACTCTTAGCGAGTATCTATTATTTTGGAGTAAACATAAGGGATTTCATGTAACCACAAACATAAAAATCCGTCTGTAGAGAGGATATTTTTGTAAAATAAACGGTCTTTATTTTGTTTTCTTCATATCCTGCGACAAAAACTAACTCTAGTTAGGTAATCCAGTGGAAGTAAATTTTGAACGGGAATAAAATAAAACAGGTGAAACTTCTCCTTTTTCATCAGTCTTACTTATTGAAGACTGATTAATTTCAGTAGCTAATGACAGACGGCGTGTACTGATTTCGGGATCACCAGTTACTTGAACTAAAACTTCATCTCCTTGGTCAGGTCGTATAATTTTGGGACGTCCTGTATGGTTATTCGGGTGAAATGTACCTGTTTCGCCTAATCGATTGAACAATTTTTGAAAAATCTTGTAATTAGACTGTCTTCTACCAGCATGTTTGTCGATATACTCTAGAAATTTGCTCTTGCATAAACACAGATCATAGCTCTCATCTCTTAATTAGTAAAATCGTTATGTCGTGGCATGTTCTCTTCTTTACTTTAATACAATTTATAATTAACAAACATCAGCAATTCAAATATCACAATAAATATTTGACAGATAATAAATAAATACATCTGTATCAGTATGTTTCACTTATTTCAATAGCATAATTTGTCAAACATTTTTAGCACGTACCCTTTAATTAATCAGGATGTTTGTTTTACTTTAACTAACTACAAATTGTGCATTTTGAGGAGGAAAGAAAGGATCACTGCAAAAAAACAAAAATAAAATTATGGGTGCGCCGGATTTTCTAAAATGTAAATATCTCGATAAGGGTGCATTTTATGAAGATAAAACAAGTATCCCTTTTTTTGTTTAAAAATAATGGTTAAATAAAAAAATTTGCAATGAGATTATAAATAAACGAAGTACAAAAAAGTTATAACGGATTCTATTAAACCAAGATAGCTTACGTAGTGCCCTCTATGCGATACACCGAAAATGATAGCTTATTCGATTTTCTCATATCAAAAAACCTAATTGTACCGACTTTTATGTTTATGTGTGAAAAAATAATTGAAATATAACAACATTACTGAATTATTTTTATAATTTTAACACCCTGTATCTCAATAAGTATTAATATTTGACCACCAGTTATTAAGCAAAAAATTAATATTTTCTGCTATATAATCAGCAGATAAAATATTACCCATTCCTTATGAATCACCTTGTAGATACTTGTAGGTTTATTTAATTATCTTTTTAGATTATCTCACCGAAACCTTCACAGAAGGGTTGCACAGAATTTCCAATGTGGCATCTGAGAGTATTCAGATGGATCGTAGAATAAAATGTGATGAAAAGCCTTTGAAAACACCAAAAATAAGAGCTGGACCTTCATCCCACGAACAAACTTATGTAATTTATCAAAAATTTTAAACTTATTAAACATAATCACCCAACAATTAAACATAATGTTTAATCAAACGAGTATTATTTTTGTTTTGATTAAAAATAAATGTTTCATACATACAGCGTGTTTCAAAAAGCATATGCCTTCGCTTAAGCGGAGATTCCCACTCAAAAGTACTTGTCAACATGGCTTCACTTCGTGTCTGAGATACACGAGATTTATCTAAATATCCTAAACGAAGCCGAAATCGAAAAAATATCGAAATGTAACTTTTTTTAAGCCTTTACCTATCTACATAAGTGTGCAATCAAAATCTAAGAAGTCAGTGGCGTACATATTTGTTAAAAAAATTATTAATTTGTAAGCCCGTACGCACGCCCCTGATGAAGCTATTCACACCACACCAATATTAAAATATGTAGTATTTTAAGTACTTTTCGTATCTAAATGTCATTCAAATTGCTAAAGTGTTTCGGAGATATTTTGAAAAGATTGAAAAATAATATAAGAAAACTTTAATAGTTTGTATCTCAGAAACGAAGTCAAAGAGGACCCATGTTGATCGAAACTATGTGTCTAATTTTTGGGTGAGGAATATCCATTTAAGCGATGGCATATTTTTTAAACACCCTGTATATTCACAAAAAGATATTTCTAATAGTTTATATTTACCAGTGAAAATGATCCGTCCATAATATTGTATGGTGTGAAGTGGGCCCGTATCAGACCCTCCACTGCGACTAATAAGTCTCTTATGGACCTCACCAAATTATACTTCACCCAGTAAGTTCAATTTTTTAAATAAAACTAATGACCTTACTCGGTGTGCATCTGTCCAGATCCTCTGGCAGAAGTTGTCCTCTGCAAAATAGTGAGAACCAAATTCATTCTGCAGCAGGGCAGAGACATGGAACGTACTCTGCTTTTTCATCATCCTCCAGACACAAATAAATAGCATTTTCCTCTTGTCCAGTTCTGTGTAGAATGATGATATAGTTTGCAATAAACAATTTAGAGGCCAATTAGACCCCATTCTTGTTTTATCTAATTTTCGAATATGTAAAATTAATTCTCATTCTATAGTTAATTGAGTTCAAGTGTGTTTGAAATGTATTCTACGGAGATTATGAACAACTATGAAAGCAAGGCATCTTTTATTATAACCTTATGCCAATAGACCATTGGTATGCTCCAAGCTGGCTTGCATCAAGTCGATGTTGATACAGAATTATGAGCAAGCAAAAGAGTCATTAGTAGGCTTTGGAATCGGTTTTTGGAAACTGATTTTGTATAAGAACTGTCCAGAAGTGGTGGACCTCAGTTTACAACATCACGACAATATCATTATCCATGGGGTTACAGTAAGTGTACAAATAGTATACAATAGATTCAGGAAGTTTGGCCTGTCAAGTCATCCTTCATATCAAACCTTTTGCTTACGTCCAGCTGACCATGCAGCTTGGTGAACTGGGATCGTCATTAAACATATGTTGGATGTATTGGATAGGGCACTTCAAAACCATTTTATGGGCACAAAGCCCACAAGATGTGATTGCCTACATCATCAGAAGCATCCCAGACATGCATAGTAGGAGAAATCGCTTTAGTGACGGGACGTTCGGGATAAGACATTACAGAACGCAGAGCCGGATTTGTCTGTATTGCTCGCTCGTCTACTTTTTCAATGTAGGTTTTTGTGCCCAGTTATTGACTACACATACAGAAGGTACTACCCAGCAAGAACCATAAGGAGGTATGAGCATTTCTCGTCAGGAAAGAATGGGTGTAGAATATTAGTACAGAATAAAGAAATAATTAAAAAACTAACCAGAAACATTTAAACACAAACAAAAAACAAAAAATATACTCGCAAAATAGTAACAGACAAATATTTTTCTCAGTAAATAAACTATGAATTCTAATAGTAAAGTTATTACAATAATAAAAACAGAAAAACATATTTTTGTCAAAATGAAAAAAATAATATTAATAAATAATAACATCCTGAAAAAAAATATTTCTCAAGCATTGAAATAGGAAAGCACAAAAACGGAAATAAATAATACAGTTGATATCACAAAATCCATTTCTTTACTTCACAACACTTCACTTTACCTCACCTCACATCGCTTCTTCCTTTGAATCCTCGCCCGTCTCACCTTCTTCTTCATTTTCCTGGTTCAAATTTATAATAACTTTATTTCTACCATTTATATGATATTCAGGCATTTTTAAATAATCGTCCTCAAATTGTAGAAACTTTTCTAATTCTTTTTTCCTAAAATTCTTTTGGTATATTTTAGATGACAATCCATTTTTTTCAGTATTCTGTCTCATGACAATAGTTGACATTTCGGTTTTCTGATACGCGTCGTAAACTAAAGTTCTTAAAACTTTTGCTAACGATGGTTACAGAGTTTTAGATTGACCGGCGTCGGATCGTTGTTTTCTTGGGAGGGCACCTTCTATCACCAGTTTGTGTATTGTGGGACAGGGAACGTTAGTTAGAGATGATGTTGCACCTAGTACATCTAAATCATACAAATTAAGGTCATTAGCAAGTCGCTTCAAAGTATTATTTTAAACATTAAAACAAATTTGTTTCGCTTGCTTGTTCAAATGTAGCCGATTTTTTCTTACTGAAACCACTGATGAATTTTGATTTTCTTTATGACTGTAATCACTATCACTTTCATTTTCACAAACATAATAAGATGTAGACGTAAAAGCCTCCCACGGTCGAAACATTTTTATATTAAATACGATAATCTTCTTAAATTATTTTCAAAAACCCACCAGCAAATAAACAGATATAAAATAATTATCACTTATAATATTACACTAACCATATCCTATAACGCACTGCTAAACAAATGGGTAACAAAACTCAGTGCGGAGCTCAAATATCACAAAATGTAAGTGAAACTCCGCCTCGGTCGCGTGCCAACAAAAACAACCATCATCATTCTCGCTTTAACGTAAGCGATGTAAAAGAGGGAAGATGTCATGTGTTGGATATTTATCGCCCTCATGTCATGCCTTACCCCGAACTATAGCGATTTCTCCTACTATACTTGAAGTAATTAAAATGAGGAGTGAGAATATGATGTATTGGTAACATTGCTGGTTCTTCACGGCTAAACACTTTTTAAACTAAAATTATTTTTCCTTGTTTTTTCATAACCAAATTATGCAGAAAGATTAGTAAAGAAGTCAACTTCCCTTAACGAATCTTTTTTAGTTCAATCCTTTCATGAAAATATGGAATATCCTTAACTTTCTGTGCACAGTGTATAACATATAAGTACAGTCGGCTTATTATTATCTAAAAGTTTTAGCTCAAATGGATCTTATAATACGAGAATTGAGCCAGCTGACTTTTTGGACTATAAACCACTACAATATCTAGAACTAGGGTCATTTTGGTAAATTTTTATAAATAGTAACGATTCATACTTTAAACGGCACAAGCACCTAGCTTTTAGTGGAACACTGAATAATTTGTTTTTGACTACCTAAATTTAACTTTGAGGACTTATACAGGGTGTCCCATAATTAAGTACTGTACTACTAATTTTATAATGCTACCTACATATTTTGTAAAATTTTTATCTAAATACATATCATGATTTGTTGGGGTAGTTTAGAAGTTTATACTGAAAAAAAGCATAAATGTTAAAAACTGTCCTCTTGCTAAATGTCGATGGAAGGTATCGTTTTGGAATTATTTGTATTTAAATATTGCAATGTAGTCCATTTTCTAATAATTATTGTAATACTATGAAAGTAAACAACTTTACACTTTGTTGTTTTTATCTTTGCGTGTGTATTAAATTAGTTACGACCTGCGTCCGCAGCAAATCATTTATAGGATAGGCAAATACGTATGTCTAGGCAAGCTAAGATATCTGACCGATAAGTTAATAATTGGTGGAACAAAAACGCCATTATGAACTTCGGTCTCAGTTTCATTGACCAGCTTGTTTGTCACTTTCAGCGGCGTCGTAATATTTTTACAATTATATTTTTGACATTATGTTAGTAGCTGTATGAATCACATAACGTGAAAATTACCTTTCACCATTGACAAGTACTCAGTGGCGGCCCGGTCGGTGAAATTTATGTTATGCTCTATCTCAGTGTTGGAATAAAAAAATACTGTTCTCCAGCACACACCACTGCTCAAAAGTAAAGATGATCTTCAATTTATTTGCTTCATACAGCTTCATACGCGCAAAGATCCAAATAACAAAGTAAGCAAATTTCTCACTTAAATTCTTCTGACGGCAGTTGCTTTTGTTTTATATTATTAGCACAATTTTACGGAGAAATATTGTTGACATTTACGTAAGTATTTTAGACCAATAAATTATAGCTGCAAATTTTTTTTTTTTTTTGGGTAAAGGGCCCAACGTTTAGAAAAACCAGTTTTTCAACTTGAAGACGTTTCCGTAATTTATTACCTTATTCAGGGCACTACAAAATATAAAATTATGAAACAAAACAATTCATGAAAATGCACTAAAAATATACTTCTTTCAAATATTAAAATGTAAATTAAAAGGGTTAAATAAATTATATAACAAAAAGAAATAAAACTGTTCAAGAAAAAAAAATTTTTTGACATCTCTCATGTGTTCTTTTTTCTTGTTTCGAGATATCTACTAGTTTGTCCAGTATAACTTTTATCGCAATCTTTACAAGGTATTTTGTAGATTATATTAGAATGTAAAACTGATGGTGTTTTTGTTTCTAAATTTGTAAAATATTCTTTTTTTATTGTGTTTTCATTTTTTTGATACGATATTGATTTTATCAGATTTCTTCTAATTTCTCGGAAATATTCTTAGCATAAGGTATTTTATTATTAATATTTTTGTTGTACTATCGGGGGCCCATTAAGTTGTCTGTTACTGTTCTGATATAGTACTATTGATTACTGTTTTTGGGTAATTATTTTTAAGCTCTTTAGTTCTTTACAAGTTGTATGTTCTTTTTTTAGAAATTGTGGACTATATAATTGAGTAGCTCTATATTTTAAATTGTTAATGATATTCAATTTAGTTTTAATTGTGTTATGTGAATTAAAACTTAAAAATCTTTCAGAAAATGTGGGCTTATGGTACCAATCAATAAGCAATGTGTTTTCGGGTCTTCTTATAATTTCAGTATTTAAAAAGGATGTTTTGTTATCGATTTTGATTTCTATTGTGAATAATTACGTGTTTCTTCTTAGCGGGCGTTTTGGAATTAAACGATACACTAAATAAGAATACTTGTTTATTGATATAAGTTACTAGCACAAAGTATAAATTAGCTCTGGCGATGAGGAATCCAGATTTTATATTTATAGTATTCCTTATCGTTTACAAATGGGTTATATTGAATAAGACATAGGATGTAACAGTAATTATCATGCATAAATAACATGATGAAATCAAAAATATACAGATCCGGGAATGATACGTGTAACTGAATTGTAACTTTTCGTGAAAGCTGTTAAAAACATTTAATAGATTCTCTTAGGTATAACTAAAAAAATATCATCTATACCTTCTAAAGATAGGGACTTCAAAGGATATTTTATTCAAACAAACGTCTTGTAACTGTGACATTCCTAAGTCAGACCAAATTGGAGACATACAGTTTCCCATTCCTAGTCCATAAATTTGTTTGAAAAATTCTCCATTAAACTTGAAATAATTGCTTTCTATACAGAAATTAAATAATTTTAAAAACATTTCTAAAGACATTGTTGTGTTTTGTTCATAGGTACCATCTATTTTTTATTATATTTATAGTTAAGTCTATGGGAATGTTTGTAAAGAGTGATATTACATCTATAGATACTAATATATAGTTGTTAGGAATGTTTTGTCCTTTAATGAAATCTACAAATTCAAATAAGTTTTTTACGTGTTTTTCATTTTTTATGAATGCAAATTTAAGTAAATTACTAATACATTTTGACAAATTATAGATAAGGGAACCTATAAAACTAACAATCGGTCTCAGTGGTAAGTTAGCTTTATGGATTTTAGGTGAAAATACATTTTTGGAAAAATACATGTGTTGCATTTAAGCAAGCTTGTTTAATTTTTGTCGATTAGATTATTACTAAATAGTTTATCTATAAGTTTAGTATTTTTGTTCTGTTGGATCTTAGGTTAGTTTTTGGTAAACAGATTGATCGTTAAGTAAAATATAGGCTTTATTATAATAGTCATCTTTTTGTAAAACCACAGTGGTGTTGCCTTTGTCTGCTTTGGTAACAATGATATTATCTTTGTTATTTTTTAGAAAAATTATTATGGTATCTCTTATGTCTCTAGTCAATGTTTTGTTAATCATTTTATTCGTATTTGATAGAGAATTATTATTTGTAAAGTTAGTGACAATATTAATAACCTTATTTCTTTTTTCAATTCGTTCTTCTTCCAGTTCGTATATACCAGTAATATATTCGGTGTCAATTAAAATATTTTCTAGAGGTAAATAATTGTTTTCATAGGGTAAATTAAACTTATCACTGAAGCTTAAAAGGTATATACTGTATGTTTTCTGGAATTTCAACGTTACTGTAATTGACAAACCAGTCTTTTCCATATCATTGTTTTGTAGATTTCTTTGATCTCTGATTAACTTATCTATTTTTGGTATTTGTTTTC
This sequence comes from Rhamnusium bicolor, assembly GCA_029963845.1. Classification (NCBI taxonomy): domain Eukaryota; kingdom Metazoa; phylum Arthropoda; class Insecta; order Coleoptera; family Cerambycidae; genus Rhamnusium; species Rhamnusium bicolor. The sequence continues at coordinate 22,229 of JANEYF010005384.1, read as the reverse complement.
TTTTTTTTTGTATTTAATAGTTTTTTATAATAATTATTTTCACTATTTTGTTATGTGTAAAGAATTTTTAATTTGTCTTACCTTCCAATAAGAAAAGTTTATTTCAGTGTTTAAAATCTTTTTTTGAAAGCGTTAAAACAAGTATTAACAAATGGGTTTTCTTCATTTAACAAAAAATGTATACATTTGGATGTATGTAGTATGTGCGACGGTAAAACTTGTTTTCTTCTGCATTGTGATAAAAATTTTGAATTATTTTCATAACTTGCTAGTTTTTTAGTAAGATTCGCCCACAGTTTAAATTGTTGAGCAACAGCATCACCATATTGATTACGAATATCTTCTAAAAAACCCATAACCTTATATCTATCTTGCGTCGAAGATGTCCCAATTTCTTTTAATATACACGTGGTTATTTTAGACCAATAAATTATAGCTGGAAAGGTTTTTTCAGGGTAAAAAGGTCCAATGTCTAGAAAAACTAGTTTTTCAACTTGCCAACGTTTCGGTAAATTTTTTACCGTCTTCAGGGCGCTACAAAATATAAAATTATGAAACAAAACAATTCATGAAAATACACTAAAAATATACTTGTTTAAGGCATTAAAATGTAAATTAAAAAGGGCTAAATAAATTTAATAATAATAAAAGATGTAAAAGCTTTGTTTTTTCTTAAACAATTTTCTTTCTTTTTGTTGCTGTTTAATTTATTTAACCCTTTTTAATTTACATTTTAATACCTCAAACAATTATATTTTTAGTGTATTTTCATGAATTGTTTTGTTTCATAATTTAATATTTTGTAGTGCCCTGAAGAAGGTAATAAATTTACCGAAATATCAGCAAGTTGAAAAACTAGTTTTTCTAAACATTAGACAATTTACCTAAAAAAAAAAAAACATTTCCAGCTATTGTTGACATTGTTATATTCTTGAAATTGAAATTAATTATTTTGTGAATATATATAAATGCACGAGAAATTCGGAAAATGTTAAAAGACGATATATTTCAACTTCGACGATGAAACTCTTGGATTTCATTTTGAAAATTTCTTGAAACATCAAGACAAATTAATTATGTTAGTTTCAAATATTTTTAACTATTTATTTATCCTTAATCACCTTCTTAACTTAAAATTATATTTATTGGTTATAGAATTATGGTAAATAAAAAAAATTTTTTTGTCCTTAGATTACATACTTCATTGTGTGAAACGACATTTTACATTGCTCTACAAAAATATTGTGGAATTACTTTTATAGAGGTTACCTATCCATTGTATACCTATCCTGTATTGCAATATTAAAATACAAATAACTCCAAAACGATGGCTGCTATCGAAATTCAAAGAGAACACCTTTTTTTATGCAGTTTTTAACACTGGTACCTTTTTCCGTTTTAAATATCTAAAAAAAAGAAGACATAAAGTTATAGCGAAAATTCACCCCCCGTCCCTTCAGTGACTAATATGTAGAAAAAAATCGACAAAATACGTAACATTATAAAATTAATAAATGGTCAAAATTTAATTTTTGCAACTCAAGGCGTTTCGAATTTATTGGCAAATATCTTATGTTCTACTTACCCTCTTTAAGGGGTTGTAGCTCCCTTATGAACTGATTTAAAGCAAATGTTTATATATGAAACTCAAATAATTTTTTATAGTTCTATCACCCCTTTGAAGGAAGGTACTTAATTATGGGACATTCTGTATAACATTTTGCAATAATAGAGAAGGATACATCAAGAGTATAATTCGCTGTTGTCTCCACTAGATAATTAACAAGAAGTGGAAGCGGGAATAAAAACGGTGACTCATTAAACTTTACCAATTATGGTACTACTATAGAGTTTTATTTCTGAATTATTGTGTAAAATGTCTTTATTAGTAATAAGAGAATTGTGAAATGAAATGAAATGAACACACGCGACTAATATAAAACATAATTTACGAATAAGACTCATCTTAAAAGAATATAGCAATGGAAATGTTGGAAAATACGGCTCAGTTTTATTAATTTATAAAATATCCCATTAAAATAAACTTACATAATGATCATTAAAAACGATAATTGAAAATGTATCGTTAAATTCAGCTGATTTCATTTCTCGTGTAATTATTCCTGTTATATACATGCCATCCAGTTTACACAAATTATATACTTTTATCGAAAAAATTCCAAAGTAAATTTTAATAAGTTTTTAGTTGTCAAGCAATTAAAATTTGTCACTGTGACATTTCCTATACTTTTGAAAAATATAAAAAACTATCATCCAAAATTTAAGTGAATACATCAAACTTTTATGCAAACAGGAAAAATTCAAAGTTCTGTTGTCTAAATGGCTGGCGCCAGAGAACCAAATGAAGCCGAAGCATGGAAGCTCATGATGGACAGCATGATAAAATTCATATCTGCTTCGACAAAACTAATGAACACAATTAACAACAAAGCTGACAGAAAATGTCCTCCCGCTCGATGTGGTCCACCTTCATTAATGTGTGAATTGGAATGCATTATGTGTCCGTCGAGAACGGGAAAAGACTGTGGTATATGTCCGACTGAGTCAGGAGTAGTGGGTGACAGTGTGGCTGGCAAAGAGCCCGAGGTTCCAGCAACAGTAGAAGAAGGAGATGAGGGTGGAGATGCTGGTGGCGAGGCCGCAGAATCTGCAGAACCAGCAGAACCAGATGCCGAGGTAGCAGAAGAAGCCCCCGCTGAGGTTCCAAGCGAAGCAGCAGATCCAGTAGAAGTTGTTGAAGGTGAAGGTGCGCCAGCAGGCGCAAAGACAGATAGCTTATGCGTATGTGCTGAAATTAGACAAATAAAAGAGACCGCTAGACAGGCTGGGGTGAATGTTGAAGGTGAGTTAAAATTTATTAGAAAAATAATTATATCACTAAATTAATGCAGATCATAGACGGTTTTAAAAAAAATTATTAAATAAAAGAACGAATAATTTCCATTAAATATTTTAGCAGTTCAAAAATGCTCATTTTATATAAAAGGGATATGTAAATGTCTGCATTATATACTTGTAAAAATTTAAAACCGCGATGTTCAAAATAGTCACAAAGGATCTTTCTACATTTTAACTTATTATATACTATGTGGCTAATATAACCCAAACGGACAAAGACAATAATAATCGCTTTATAAACATTTTCATACGATATAATTAGAATTGTTTAATAGCCCAGTCTGAATTTGCATTCCATATTAAATGAACTGTTAAAAGTACTACGAAAAAGGGTCAAACCTTTTAAAAAGAGTTCAAAGAATTGGTTTCGGCTTGTTTTCATCCTGTGATATTAGTAATAATTTTAGGGCAGTTTCAAAACGGCACGGCGTGAGGTTGTTACAAATAATTTTTAGGTTTTTCATTCATTTTACACATATTTTGTGATTACTTTGTTACTAATAGCAGAAAAATGTTTATTATTAGTTAATTTATACAAATATTGGACAATTATACAGTTTCCCCATAATTCGGAGTGACCTTACACAACACGTTAGCAGTCGCATTGGCCTAAAATGTATGCAATAGTGGCAAGATAGCAGTGCGTATGTGTATGTAAGCATTTTTTTAACAGGGATAAATTAAAAGAATTGCATAAAAATAAGATTAATTTAAAAAAGATTCTTCTCGTATAAAATTCTTGGTGCCAGTATCATTAGAGAGATAGTTTTGGATATTTGGACATTCAAAATCAGTATATGTGCAAGATTCCTTGCAAGGAAACCCAGTTTTTCGGCGACCGCTGTTACCAGGACATCTATTTTTACAATGACATAATGAGCCTTGACTAAATCTAATATTGTTTCTGGAGCCGGTATCTATACCATAGTTTGTGACACATACTTCCCATTCTGTTTCACATATCCTGAAATTTCAAATGATGATAAATTCTGAACATTTCTTATAGACTTTCGATAACGAAGACAAATAATTTGCTTATCTGATATGTTCTTCTGTCTTTTTTGTTTGTGAGTAGATTTTCGCCTTGTTGACTTTTTGCTTATGAATTAAATTTTTAGGACTGTAGAACAAACACATATACCTCTCAAGGGCCAAAAAAATAAATTCATCCGGTTCTTTGATTTCCCTAATCATTTAATTTATTTAGAGAGGGGCCAGGTGAGCAACCTACATACTGCAACAAGTGGCCATTAATATTCCGCAGATTACTCACAGAGCGGAACAGGTTGCTGGATCTCATAGAGAGTCACAGTATTCTGGGAACGCCCTCGGACGCTATGCTTACCATGACCAACTACTAGCTGACCTTTAACATTCTTTCCCCAGAAAGAGATGAGTAGGATCGGAATAAAGCCGACCTACTGAGAGCTGGTTTAGAGATGGTTCCAAAACTCCCAAGGAAACATGAGCCGGAGCACATAGTTACAGACCAAGGGTGAGGATATCCTCGAGACTAGGTACTAATGCAACTATTTTTCACGTCGAGGTTCATGCGATTGAACTGTGTGTGCGAAGACTGGAACATATGCATCTTACACGCAGATAATAAAAATTTTCTCAGATAGCCAAGTAGCTATAAAAGCTCTTGGCTTTTACCGATATAACTTCAAAACAGTATGGAATTGTCAGAAGGCTCTAAATCATTTAAGCATAAACAACAAAGCGACTCTAGTCTAGATATCCGGCCACTCTGGTATGGAAGGTAACGAAATAGCCTACTCATTGGCTAGAGATGGAGCGGGATCACGAATCATCGGACCAAAACCGACACTTGGCAAATCTTCAAGTACTACTAAGAGGGCTATCTCAACCAGGGCTGAAAGAAAAACTCTCCAGTATTGGCAAGAGTTAACAGGAAGGCGTTTATCTTTGAAATCAAGAGCTAAGAAACTTTTATAGTTAAACAAGGTAAACCTGGAAACTTTAACAGGAGTATATACCGGGCACTGCCGACTAAACTATCATCTGCATAAACTTGGTCTAGCGGAAAACGCCGAGTGCCATCTTTGCCTGGAGGATGATGAGAAGGCAAACCACATCTTATGAACCTGTCCCGCTGTGTCGAGGATCCGATTTTCAATATTTGGCAAAGGGCAGCTGCTGCCAGAGCATCTGGATACATTCTCAACCAATAAAGTTATCAGTTTCATTAAGAGACTTATTGGATGAAATATAATTAGAAATGAGTCATAATAGGCCTGCTGGGATGATGGCCGCAGTGGAGGGTCCACAAGGACCCACTCACAAGAAACCTAATCATTTATAACAATTTATTATTTGAATATCACAATTGACGAACACTATAAAACAGGCTCCCTTTGACTTGCGAGCAAATTTTCCCGTCATGTCAGTTCCTGCAAAAGCATGGAACCCTAAAAAAAGACTCTGATTTCTCGAACACAAAATTTGTTGTATCTTTAATGGAAATTATTCTTTTATTTTTGCCTTTTCCAGTTAAAACAGATGTAGATACGGGGAGGCAAAAGCACAAAGATTTGTATCGGGTGTGTCTAATACAATGTTCGTATCGTGTTTTCCACCATTTCTTGCAATCTCACACGCATGAAGTATTATGAGAGTGTTAGCTTTTTCACGATTATGATGAGCCAATGATGCAGGACCCCAATATTTCCTTAAGTGTGTGTATCACAAGTATCTAAAAAGTGAAGATCTCCTAAATTACCAAAATATTCGAGGGACTTATGGCTTAAATACATATCGTTAATTTCTTGCTTGGTTTAAGAATTAGCCAATAATTCCCTTAATATTCAGTGCTGAATCATGGTGGTGTCAGTAATATGATAATAATTACAGTCCCTTGGATTTCGTTTTTCGCGCATTGCTATATTGACACATCTAAATATCTCTCAAATACCAAATGAACTTATTATGTTGAAGAAACTTGTACCAAATGATTCACAAAGAAATTGTCAAAATCTTGGCTTGTCTTCACTGATGCAGTTTTTGTCAAAGATTGGAAAATCCATGCCATCAATAATTAAAACTTTATTTGCAAAAAAACCTGGCATTGTTAATAGTACCTCGTCTTCAGAAGTTTTCTGTGGCTATTTTTCTAACATGTGAAGCAACTGTAATAAACGACATAATATTAACCTACATAGTGAAAAATAAAAAATAGTTACTTACTTTTGACTACAAAACTACATAATTTCCTAAAATTGTTTTATGCGACTTTCAAAACCGCCCCACCCTCTACGACCCATTCTACTACATCTGCGTTTCGACTTGGCCATAAAGGTAAACTGATTATCTTTTATTACTAGAACCATTTGCGATAAAGAAATGGTCTCAGTTATTGTCCATTGTATTTTTTTAAATGAAGATCAAATAACACCACCGCACCCTCCCATTCCGCCCCCTCATTTCTGAATATGAAAACAAGGCGAAGCACTATCATTGGGTCAATATTAATCGATGCCAGTGATTTTCCAACTTTTAACAAACCATTTGACAGGGTGCCCATTTTTTTGACACCCACAGACAAAACTATGATTAATAATAATAAAGTAGAAAGACAAACTAATAGGTCAATACGAATAAAGAAATAAAACAATAAATAATACTAATAATGTCTGAAACTAAAAATTGAATATATTTTAACGAAAGAAAATTTGACAATTAATTTGAAACTAAGAGTATGAACCTTTGTCATCTAAACCAGGAAACTTGGTATTACTAATCTTATTGGATTTATCTACTAAATTCAGCATTTGATTATGATTGTGAAAAAAAATAAACATGGCATTTTAGATTTGGATGCTATTAATAAACGATATATACAGAGTTTTTGAAAATTGTTGTTCTTTATCTCACTCAGTTTCTATCCAGAATTAAAAGAAAATATAGTAGTGGCATCATAAATTTCAAGACCTATACAATTGCTGATGTATTAAGCAATACTTTCCACTTTTCATGTAAAATGTGCCTAGTTATTGCGGAAATATTCTGAAAATTATTAGTTTGAAGCCCAACTGTACGAGTATGACTGTTTTATAAATGCAGAGATATGAAAAATTGGCCCACTAAAAGATGACTCTTTTTGATTTTCAACCTAGAATATATTTCTACTTTTTGTATGTAGTCTTTATTACTCTTTATACCAAATTATAATTATGAATAATAATTAATTATAATTATAATTTCATTATAAGTGTTAATTTTTAGGATAGTCGTAGCATTGGAAATAAATTTATTAAAGGTGACTGGTATAATGTATACAAAAAAAGTTGAAAATCATTAAAAATTCAAATTTTTAATGCAAATGGTATTAAAATAATAAATAGTATAATAAAATTAAAACGTGCACTTTGTTATGCAATTTTGTTGAAAGATATTTCAAGTAATTCTAAATATGTAAATATTCCAATGAGAAATTCTTCATTCTCAACATTTTAAAATGGAACTGGTTATAATCAACCTTTGTTTTCCTAATCTTTTAATTTATTTGGAAAGAGATGTCAGGTGGGCAATCTACAGACTGCAACAAGTGGCCATTAATATGCATGTTATAATCAACCTTTGTGTCAATTTGCCTTAAATTATTCATTTCCTAAATTAACGTTTGTAAATTTTTGCAGGTGAAGGAAGAGGAAAATCAAGTAAGTTTGTCAGAAAACATTTTATAAATAATGCTTAGTTGGTGACGATGTTTTAGTCCTGCGAAGTAAAGTGAATTTTTCCATACTGTGCGAAAATTTTTTCTGCAAATTTTTAGCGTTTGGCAATCATCTTGTAAAGAAAAAAAGAAAGAAAGGAAAAGGCCACACTACAAATGCATGACATGGACAACTCCATGTTAAATATCAGTTGAAAGTTTACTTTTGAATCAAACTTGTATTGTTTAGTTTAATTTAAAATGTATTAGATGAATCTGTACTAGTATATGAAGTGGGCTGTAAAATTGGAACAGATATCAAGCACGTACTTCGAGAAACGCATTTGACATTTAAGAAGTTCTTCATATATACACAGCTCCAAGGAATTATCTCACCAATTATCCTTGACGATATTTATCCTTGCTGTTATACCAAAAAAACTAAAATATTAACTGAACTAGAAAAATATTAACTGAAAGGTTCGTTCTGTTCACAAATGAGTCCAGGTTTTGTTGCACAATTAAGGGTCGGTCTTTTGATCTCTGGCTAAGTTACTGATAACATAACTAATAAAATAAGATGATTGGAAGTGGTTTTACTTCAACATTTTATTTATGATTATATTCACATTATAATCTTCCAGTTAATCAGTAGGGCTGTCAAAAATGTTCCGTGGGACAGTGGCGTACGCGAAATTAACTAATAAGAGAAACAATAAACTGTTACAATTTACAACGATGTATGTAAAACTTACCCTGTTAACTAGCTTGATGAACTAGCTTGCTTATCACAAACTAGAGAAGATGTGTAGCCATTTTGCAGCATCAGGTATGTTTCTATAGTTGTCTCCATGAGTGATGTTCGCTTTGGTGAAAATATATACTTATATTTTGAAAACAACCGTTTGACATCTACTGATGTAATACACGCATACGTAAAATAGTCTTTGAACGCACTTAACGGATCTGGGGCTGCACAATCACATATTTGTCTTAATTTGGTAAAGCCGGTCTTTATTTAACACAATTGCGAAGTTTTCTTTAACGCGCTGATTTGTTGCGTCACTTATAGCGTGTAGCAGTAGATTTACTTCGTCCACTATTTGCAGTAACTCCGCTAACGACAACGCACTGTTTTCTAATTTTTTTATGCTTTCATGTAATGGTTTATAATTCTTCGCAATATTTTTTAAAGCTGTTTCAACGGAAATAGCTTAGAATTTTGTCTAGCTTTCCTTAATAGCTACAGCCTCATCTGGATTGAATTGTAGTATCACAACTTTTATTTGTTGGAAAATATTCAGCATAATAAAAAGCTGCCTGCAACCATGTTCCCCGACGTGTAAGAATCGGCTGTGGTGGTTCAGGAATATCGGGACACTTGCTATGAAATGCACGGAGACGTTTGGGAGATTTAAGAAACACTTTTTTTGTACTTACTATTAATGCATCCACCTCTGGAAAACCTTTTTGAATAGTTTCTGCCACAAGATGTAAAGCATGCACTTTACACGTAACATGCATAAACGTACAACCTTGTATTTCCAAAGAACGGCCTACCGAACACATTGTCACGGCGCCATCAGTCACAAACATCAACACTTAACTTTTTGACAGTTCAAATTTTTCTAACGTCTCCAGCACCACCCTGGTAATTGTTTCGCTAGTACACTAACTTAGTATTTTGCTAGCTAGTAACAGTGGAACTGTCGGTTTAAGAGGGTTCAGTACTTGTACTATAACATTTAAAATAAAATTATTTTTACAACCTGTTGTCTCATCAACAGATAACCACAGCCGGTGTATTTTTTTAATTCACATTTCATCTTATTTACCATGTCTACGTGTACAGTTGGTAGATAGTTACATAACGTTGTGCGACTTGGTAACTTCACCTGGGCATTGTATTTATTCCAGAACTCTCCAAATGGTTGTTTATCGAGTATGTGCAGCGGAACATCACAGGCAATCAGCATTAATAGTAAATCAAACATAAACTATGTTGTCCAAGGCACGCCATTTTTTTTTATTTTTATGGTGTACACTATTTACGTGAAGTCCACAATCACGCTTATCCCAGCACATCAAATCTTTCTCGCACACTTTACAAATTATTTTAGCACCATTATAGAATAAATCTGGTAATTCACCTATGATTTTTTTCACTTTATCAGCAAATGGCTGTTTTTTAGCCCTGCGTACGTCTGCCATGCTTTATTATTAAATTAATATCAACAATGCAGTACAACAAATAAAATAAAAATACAAAAACAATATGCAATACGCCCAAGTGACTTAACGTGTACACAACTCGAAAGCTAAAAATAGACTGGACTGGACAAAGAGTTTCGCGGTCAACGTGAATACCGGCGATAGTAAGTACATCTGTACTCTACGACAATGATACACAGAAACGATTTGCAGCTTTAGTTATCAGTAACTTCCCAAGAGGTGTAAAGACCGGCCCTAAGAGTTTCTAACAACTACGGGTTATAATATGGTTAAGGCATTGTTATGCTCTATGCATACTAGCGCTAACTTACATATTTGTAGAATGTTCTGCATGAGACAGATATTCTTGGTGAGCATATTGTGCCATTTGCAGACACCTTTGTGGAAACTTCTTGTTAATGTATCAAATCAGGCAATTAGAGGTACCTCCAACTAACCTGAACGACATTTCTGGTCATTTTGTTGAAATTTGCAATAACATCCTAGAGAATCAATAGGGGTAATTATGAAGTGATGATGTAAATAAGTTATCAGACCAAGAGGGGGAAAAACCTTCGTTGTTAAGTATTTTGGATGATTTTAATTTTCATTAATTCATTCGTTTTATTCAAATTTTCATTTTATAATTATTAGAAACTATTCTAAAATGCCTTTTCTAATGTAATTTTTAATACGGTGGTCGCAACACTTTACATATATTACACTTATTCAAGTAACTTCTTGAAACCTTACATGTAAATAAAAATTATTCAAAGCACTGGAAATTACTGTTTTTGTAAAAATTATTGGTGATTTATAGAAATATATATTTAACAAGCTTTGAAAATAATATACTGCATTTTAAATTAGTTGCTCTATATCGTAAGGAAAATTATTGTTAATTTAATTTTTACAGCTGCCTGAGATCTTTTTCACAATACGAGGTTAAAAATTAAAAGAATCAGTTATCTTCAGTTGCAAATCTAATGAAATATATGAAAAAAAAAAAAAAAAAAAATATATATATATATATATATATATATATATATATATATATATATATATATATATATATATATATATATTTAACAGTATATCTAATGCCCAAATAACCTGAGATCTAACAATTCAGACAAATTTAGTTTGAAAGATGCTAAAAGTTCCAATATGTTACTGTGGAAATATGGATGGCATTACTGTACACAGGCACACAAAAAAAAGTGGGCTGATCTTTTGACTAGACCAACTTATCAATGTAATTTGACGCTCTGAAATCAGAATTGCTCCGTCACCCTCCAGTTTTTTTTTAATTGTGGAAAACCACTTAAATTCGGAAAATTCTTCTGTATGGGACGCGGGGTGTTCTTTTGATTAGACCAATTTATCTTTATGTATTTTTACGCGCTGAATTCTATTCCGAGTCAGAATTTCTCTGTCACCCTCCAGTTTTTTCTATTGTGGAAAACCAACCTTAAATTCGAAAAATTCCTCTATATACATAAAAATAAGTTGGTCTAGTCAAAAGAACAGCCCACTTTTTTTATGTGCCAGTGCTATTTTTGTTTTTACAGCCTACCGAATATTGAAAAATTAAACGAAACAATATAGTAAAATTTCATGTACACATTCTGCGTCATCAGGTTAGTTTAACTTGTGTACAATAAGGGTGCAACACCCCAGTAACATGTTTCTTTTTAAACAAATCGACTCAACATTTTGGCACATCGTATGTCTATGACAAATCACAAATTATTAACTTTTTATCACTTTCATTGGCCTACAATGGTTAATAAAATATCCCCAAAATCTAAAACTATTTTTTAGCCATTTTTTATCCAAAGTTCAGTGACATTGGGGTTTCCCTTTTTTCCCCTTGATAATTTCCATTTTCAGTATTTGAGAGCGATTTGCAGTTATTTACCTTGAACATGCGTACATCAGCTGAAAAAAATAGAAGCCGTACGCAGTAAACACACATAGGTTGGAAAGACGTTTATAATGTCAAACACCATTTAAAAAACGTTTCTTTTTTTACGTAAAAACAACTTAAAAATGTCGCGGTTTTACACGTTTCAGATAACGAAATTATAAACGTTTAATATTAGTATATGTGGAACGAATATATCAGATATTTTAAAATGTATTTTTAGTGTACGTAACTCCAAAACAATTTAAAAACGTTTCTGTTCGACCTCAATGAACTATTTAGTTAATATGGACGCTTTATGAATGTTTAAGCGAACAGTTTTATAAAAGCTTTAAATAACGTTAATTTAATGTTGTCAAAAGTGTCAAAAGGACGTCCAATATTTTTCGTGAAAAAAATCACGTATTTTTAATGTTACGATAGACCGTTATTTTTCCAACAATAAATGAACACTCGATTTTCTAACGTAACACGAATTATTAACCAATGACACGTTGAAAATACGTTTTAAGAACGTATGTGTGTTTACTGGGTACGTTCCTATCGCGAAGAAGCCAATAAACTTAAGAGAAGGCATCCCAATTGTCTCCCAATCTCGAGGTCAACAGTATTTAGAATAAATCAAATATATATTGGATTCTACGATAAGTATTGGTAAAAAATCAACAAGGAGAAACCGAATTTTTAGAGCAAAAATGGCGGCGGTTGAGCGTGGAACCAAATTGTGCCAATTTCCTGGGCGTTGCTTCTTTGACAGCAAAGATCAAAGGAAATGTTCATCTAAATCATTTTGTCAGCCTCCCAAGCATCCCATTGACCACCACTACACATTTTGCTAATCGTCTCGACGTCTACAATGCCGATTTTATTAAATTTGAAATAAGACATTGTTTAAAATTTGAATTTAAAGTGTACAGGTGTATTCTGGAGATCGAAACGCATTAGAAATCACATAACAACTTCCAGTCGTTCAAAGAAATACTTGGGGTGTCAATCGTCTCAACGTCTAGAATAACATTAGTATTATTAGGCAAAAACACTGTTCGTCGTCAGTATGCATAATTTCGATAGTATCATTATTCATTAGGCAAATAATGAAATATAGTACACTACATAATATCAACGAAATCATGAAATATTGCAAATAGCTTTTTATACCGTGTTCTACAATTAGTGCAGATGAATTTTAACTAGGTTTTTATATCCATGCTTAGCTCAGCCCATAGAATACCAATTTCTTCAGCACTCCATTATGCTAATTAGTACAAATGAATCTCAATTAGGTTTTTATCTCCATTTAATTAGTACAGATGAATCTCAGCTAGGAAATTTTACACTAATTAAAGTCTGTTCACTTAAACTTTGCAGTGGTGCGTTGGACTTACTGAGCCCGATTTACAATGGGCAAAGTAGCGAGTGTATTGTAAATTGATTATTTCCAGGCATAATAAATATGTCATTGTGGGTTACTTATTTATTACCAGGCGTAAAAAATATTTCAAGGCATTAGAATTAAGATAAATGCCTTTTAGATTTATCGAATCAGTGGGAAAATATTTCAACAGAGTGTACATGTAAATTTATTTACAATAACAAGAAATGTCTTTTATTGGTTAGCAGTAGAAAGAAACAAAATAACAAAAATAAAATGACATATTTTCGAATAAGAAACTAAAATGACTGGTTACGCCGAAATAAGAACATCCTAATTTAATAAAAAATTTCGATTTAGCTATAAGAAAGCTAAACGTCTTAAAAATGTCCGTTACTTTTTATTTTGTATACCCATAAGAAATAATGTCAGAAAATAAAACAATTTTAAATCATATCTGCTTTAGAGCGGACCAAATTTTTTGCTGCACAATTTTCATACTTCTGCTTTAAATAATGTTATGTTTCTCTCTATCTTAATATAAAGCAATGTGCTGCATTTTGAACGGACCTGTGTAAAAAAGTGATTAAAATATACACCATATTATATTGCGTTCATTCATATGAGTACATAAGAAGCTGTTTACCTGGGTTCCCAGTGCGACCCTTTGTCGACCGTCTATCTTAAATATAACACATATTTATTATTTTTAGATAGGGTTAAGGGAATATATTGGTCATTAACAATTAGGTTTAATACCTACATATTAATATTAGCTGTCGAAAACACAATACAATTTATACTAAAACACAATCTACAAACATCCAACTACCACCGATGCATATGAAATAAAATAAACAATGAAAATTTGTTTAATCGCTATCGGAACTTTGCACTTATATATATCTGCCTGCCGTTTGCACCAATCATCTGCGAGCATTTTGTTCTCTATCCTGGATAACGCTGCAAAGCTTATGTGAACAGACTTTAGTACAAATGAATGATTCTCGGCTAGGGAATATTATACTAATTAGTACAGATAAATCTCAGCTAGGAAATAGTATACTAATTAGTACAGATGAATCTCAATTACTAGCATGTTAGAAAAAATGTATGATAAATCCATCAACTGCTAAAAACAAGCATTAAATACGAACAAGATAGTATATCACATAAGTATAAGCTTATCGCATGAATGATAAATACCGCAAAACAGGAAATTATTATTTGCAATAAACATTTGGTGTGCAGAATATGCAAAATCCATGCATTTGGAAGATACTAATTACCAAATAAGTACATAATATCAGGTCCCGTACTCTTAAAAGCAATAGAAGTTTAGATAAGAAATATATGAATGATAAAATAATTCAATTTTCATAAACTGATATATGAAAATCTAGATCTACAAACCTGTATTATAGTGAAACGAATAAAAGTATGTTTGGGGCGGGAAGTGATAATAAAACTATAATGCATTGCAGAATTTCACTTTCGGGTGGCCTTATTAATGGCTAATAACAATATTACATGTCAAACTGCATAATATAGAATAAAATAATCAAAATACAGATTATGTAGATTATTAGACAAAAAGTTCGTCTTATTAAAGACTTCTGCTTACTCTGAAAATAGTATTTCCATTAAAAGCTGGAATATTTAACGGACAGGGTGACTGAAAAAAGTCAATAATCTATAACAAACTTTTTTATTTTCGAATTTTTGACAAAAGAAAAGGTCTCTCTCTTAAGAAAAACTCCTATTTACTCCGAAAAATAAACAAGTTATCGGTCAAAAAAAATATTTATTTATGGCAAGAACAGCGAATATATTTTGCTGTACATTTTGACTAGTTAATACAACCTCTATAGAAAAACACATTATATGTAATTAGATAAAGTTTTAATTGGCATTACACATATAGTTCTTATCAATATCAATAATTAGAATTGTATCCTTATTAAACTCTAAATACAATAGTAAAAAGTAAGTTTGCTCACGTTTAAATTACATAGATTTTTTAATTTATCAATATACGTTTCTTTATTACAATTATCAAAATTACTGATATAAAGTATGATGTTATTATACAAGTTCTTAAAATCTTAGTAACGTAAAAATGTTAGTCTACAATTAATTAAATGTTTAATGTCAATGAGTTCCTTAATACACTTATCGTCCATGTAAATAACACTATCGCTACTTTTTAGTAATAATATGTGTTGATCTATAAATAGTTGACTAGATATTGTGAAATTTTTAAATTCTACTATAGTTTCGACAAATTTCTTTTCTTTATCGGTATCAGATATAATATCAATATTTGCAATAAAATCAAACCGTAAAATCGGCATTGTAGACGTTGAGACGGTTAGCAAAAAGTAAAGTGGTGGTCAATGGGATGCTTGGGAGGCTGACAAAATAATTAAGATGACCATCTTCTTTGATTTCTGCTGCCAAAGATGCCACGCCTAGGAAATTAACATAATTTGATTCCCACGCTCAACCGCAGCCATTTCTACTTTTTAGATATTTCAATCCTTACAGTTCGCGACAAGACAAAGACATTCAAAACCGGAATTTCTTAACACATTGGAGGAGAGTGATCCGGAGAGGAGGTTGTAATTTTCTTATTAGATTCAAGGTCAAAAAGCATTATTTATTGACTCTGCATTTCTGAAGAAAATTTTATTTACTGATGAAACCGGCTTAAAATTGTAGATATTGTTCATCAAAAAAACTCATTTGGTAATTAATTGTAAACTACAATATTATCAAAAATTGAATGCGTTGTGGCGTTATATGAGATTTTTTGACCAGACCATTTGTTTTCGAAGTAAAGTTTCACAGAGGCAGTAGACAAGCTTCTTGGTAAATTATGAGACGATATGTTGTTTCAGTTAGACAAAACATGTGGCTATTTTTCAGGAATGCATAAAAGATTTTTTCCCCAACAAATGGACAGGTCTTAATAACCCTAATATAATAATAATGGAATATCCTCCCAGATATCTGCCTTCGACAACTTTCGATTTTTATTTGTGAGGAACATTGAAAGTGATAGTTCACAAGACAGGCGCGGCAATTACTCCTCAAAAACTAAGATATTTCACGAGGAATGTCCGAAGAGGGATTGACAAAAGTACTCTTTCTGATTGTGATTTGGTTGAGAAAGGCAAAATAAGAGTTGTTTATTGTTCTGTTCAGAACTGAATGATTTATTCCTGATTTCAGATTTGGAGTAAGAAACTCCAGTGTCTCTGATATTTGGGATTTTGAGGTGATTATAAATAACTCTTTCACCTAAAATGATCCAATAAAAAAAGTACCTAAAAAGCGACCTACAAACATGTTGCGATACATCGACTCCTAATTTGACGAAACATCATTTTCATATTGCCCCACATTACTCCGATACGCAGATGTCAGTCTGCACGCACTGCAACTTGCATCATGAAATCTGGGAGTCGACGCGTGCATCACAACATGTTTCAGTGTGTGTAGGCCGCTTATACGTTTCCCTCGCTTTAGGTGGATAATTATTTATCATAATAGCCAAAAGTTGAAAATGTGTAAAAGTAGTGTTCTGTCATAGACCTGATGTGCCATAATTTCAATTCCATTCGCTCAAAAATAAGTTATTGAGGTATTGCACACTTAAGTAGCAGTCTCTGTACGTCTACACTAAATTTTCAAATATTTTCTATTTATTTAACTGATAACATAGTTTGGAAAATGTAAAAATTGGTATTCTATTTTAAGCAGGTTAACGAACAAAATTTAACGATATCTGTAGAATAATATTTTCAAATTAACATCCTCCAACTTGAACTACTATTAGGTTTTCCATTATACAAAATTTTTTTTTACTTTGTTGTTTAGGTTGTAGCTGCGGAGGAAAATATGCGAAACCGCAGACTCCAAAAGGTGAGAATTATCATACTTAAATATTTCTATTAATTGTATTTAAATAAGTAAAACTAATAATAAACTAGAAGCAAGAACCATAATTGCATAAAGTATGGGGACCGTAAAAGGTGGAAAATGCAAAAATCAAACGTGTACAATAAAGACAGGACCATTCATGTAGCCCACGTGTTAGGCAAAACAAAGAATGACATTAAATCGTGACATTTGTAATTATTAGTTTTAAACCTGAGGAGTGAAGAGGTTACAAATTCACTGTCAACGAAGAAGGAAAACAAGTCACCTCTTTATGCTGGGTGAATTAGAAAGGACATCTCTTGATGTCTTATTTTTTTTACCCAAATTTTAAATTACATGCTTTCTGTTATTTGTTTTCTAACACTTGTTATAGGGTTCTGTCTTTATTGTACACATTTCATATTTCCATGTACCACGTCTTATGGTCCTCATGCTGTATAATAATTCATCTGTTATATACAAAAAAATGTCTAAGATGTACGCAATTGTAAAATAATATTAAGCCAATTGTGGAAAAGAGTTGGGAAAATTTTTATTAATAATTTCCTGTTTATAATTACTATTACTATTTTTTGCGGTTTGCCGATATCGGACACTCGTCCTATGGCTCCTATTCACATGGGAGTAGTGCCAACAGATTATCTACTGCCACTCCCTATATCTCGCAAGATAAGTGCCTCTACATCTCAAAATCATGTGTCCTAAGCAGATGGAATGGTCTCCTTCTTCATTTGGCCTGCCAGTCACTCGGTTGATTTTTGGCAGGCTCGTATGGTCTTCAACTTCGAGAGAAACGTAGGCTTTATCGCTCCCAGTACACCTATTATATTGACCAAGTAGTCTAGATACAGCACTTGAAGCTCATACTGGAAATCGTTATTTTTGGCCCACTTTTCCTGCTACTTCGTGGTGATGTTTTTCTCGGCAGGGGCTGAAAATTCGATGGCATATATCACCTTGATTTGACAGTCGACGAGAACTATGTCAGGCCTATTGGCTTGGATTAGTCTGACAAAATGGGAACGAGTAGTTCCAATAAATGCGATATTTTTCGTTCTGGAAAATGGACTCAATATATCCTAGGACGTAAGGCAGCATTGTTGTCTGGTTTACTCCGTACAAGAGCCTTAGGTGGTAATATACCACTTGTAACGCCGCGTTATATCGATGGAAGTATGTCGAAATCACATATATGGGGCATGCAGAAAGTAACTACCTGAGCGATTCAGATGCCTGATAGCAGATCCTGCAGTTGATATCAGCATCTACTCGCCACACACAGCTGCAATAGATCAAGGTAGGTGTTAATAACACCATCGTGAAAGGCTACAATGAATCCTTTGGTCACTGACTTAAGTCTGGCTGATCTTAGAAAAGCGAATGTCAGCCTGATCTACAAACCCAGTGTTTCTATATTTTTTGGAAGATGATTTGGCTGAGCCTCAGTGATTGACTTTACATCAGCACCTCGCCGGCCTCCTAACTTAGTGTCGAATGCGAGACCAAGTTCATCTGCGGCAAAAATATGTAGTCATATATACAGATTCAGAAAAATGATAAGATTCTGTAAAATTCTAAAGATCCAGATTACAAGAATCACAAAAAACTTCTCATTAAACAAGTGGGAAATGTGTTCAATGATCCGACATTATAGTCAAATTGAAAATTAAAATTGATATCTCTCATAGCATCTGTTTACTTACATCTTGGTGTATATTGGAACATAATTTAAAAAACAGACACTATTTCCTGCTTATTAATTGTTAAATTTTTATTAGCTTTTGTGCAAACTAATATGCATGTTCTTTTCCCTTCAACAACTTCTTGTTATGCCATTTTTTACGCACATTGTCCGTTTTGTTTTTAAGTGTCTGTGTAATTTTAAAATCATTTATTCTTAACATGAAACCATACATTTCCTTTTAGATAAATAAATTACTTTGAAACAGATATTAGATGTATTAGATAAACTTCATGATAAAATAGGGATAAAGATTGAAGCAAATATTTATTTGTGTATGTTGGCATTCGCTGAAACTTATTATCAGCTGCAAAAGTAATATTCACAGTATGAAAACTAGATCTTCTAGTATAGCGTAAATATTACGGAACACAAAACGTGAAGACTTTCTTTCCCTATTAATTATTTTTGCAAGTACATCACAGGGTGATTTTTTATAAATAATATATTGGACTTATCTGTAGGAAATAATCCTCAAAAAAAATCAGTTCAATAATCTAAAACTAGGACATCTTAATATAAGGTCATTGACGAACCAATTTAATGACGTAAAGCTGTTGATTGAGGATCATAATTTTAATATTTTTGCCTTGTCCGAGACTTGGCTTAATGACAAGACTCAAACTGATATAATTGATTTACCAGGTTATAATTTATTCCGTAAAGATAGAAATACTAGAGGAGGAGGCTTAGTAGTTTATGTTAAGTCTTTACTTAAATGTAAAATTCTAGAACCTTTAGGGGATACTCCAGTCTTAAAGCAGCTATGGTTAGAAATTAATATAAAGCAATCCAAATTAGCCATTGGGGTTGTCTATAGGCCTCCAAACTTACATACGGAGCACTTGTCTGAAATGGAAGCGGTAGTTAGATTTATAGATATAAATGGGTTTACAAACATTACAATTCTGGGGGATTTTAACATTAACATGTTAGAATCTTTTAGATCCAGTAATATTTTTAATGACTTACTTAATGACCTCGTATTACATCAGTTGATCAAAGATCCAACTAGAGTCTCAGATGAATCACACTCACTCATTGATTTAATTATTGTCAAAAATGAACTTATGGTTAAAGACTCGGATGTCGTCGAATGCAGCTTATCGGATCATAACCTAATTTTCTGTGTAATTGACTTTTTATATGAAAGTAATACCCCAATAGTAAAAAGATTTAGGAACTACAGAAACTTTGACATAGATAACTTCAAGATGGATGCCCAATTAATAGATTGGAATTATATATATTTCATCCGAAATATACATGACAAGGTAAAATTTTTTAACTCTTGAATTGAAGACTTATTTGACAAACATGCTCCATATAAAAGTCTAACACTTAAAAGAATTAAACGTAACAATCCTTGGTTTACTTCAACTTTAAAAGAAATCTTAAAAATTAAAAATAAAGCTTGGTGTCGCTTTACGAAAACCAAAAATCCCATACATAGGCAGTATTACTGTGATCTTAGGAATTATTATAACTTTGCACTTAAAGAAGAGAAAAAAATATGTTGCAATAATTTTATTAATGTCAATACCCAAAATCAAAAGAAATTATGGGCTGGTTTAAAAAGTTGGGGTGTAGTAAATAGACCAGACCACTCGGAGTTACCTGAACACCTAAGTAACGCGGATTTATTTAATGAATTTTTTTGTGAACTCATCTTCTAACAATCATCCAATACATGAAAATAACACTCTACTAAATGAAACCATCATCCAATTCAAGTCTTCATTTTCAGCCTGTAAATATTGAAGTTATTAGGTCACTTTTATTTAAACAAAAAACCAATTCTTTGGGTATAGATAATATATCAGCTAAGATGCTCCAGCTATCAAGCGAATTTCCCTTAAATCCTTTTCCTTAAATTGTTCCTTTGAATTAGGTATCGTTCCTGATCTTTGGAAAACTTCCATTAGTCGTCCTTTTCCCAAAGTGCCATCTCCAAAAGAGATTTCAGATTACAGAAATATTAATCTTCTTTGTGTATCCTTGAAGTTAGAAGAACGGGCCATTTATGAACAATTAGTCCAATACCTTAATACAAATAATATACTGCCATCTAATCAATCGGGATTTCGTAAAAATTTTAGCACAACTACTGCGTTAATAGCAGTAACTGATGAGATAAGTCAAGCCCGTGATCAAAATAAAATTACGGTTCTTACTTTACTGGATATGTTTAAGGCATTTGACAATGTAAATTTTGAGCTTCTGCAAAAAAAACTAGAAATTTATGGTATTACTGGTGTCGTAAATCGTTGGTTTAGGAACTGTCTGTATCATAGGTTTCAAATAACTAAATTAACTGATACAAACTTATCTCAGAAATTGGAATTGTTATCGGGAGTTCCACAGAGCTCTGTCCTGGGACCTCTCCTTTTTAATATATTTACATCTGATCTGCAGTTTATTCCACAATATTCAAAATTACATTTATATGCTGATGATATCCAGCTATACATAACTCTATCCTTAAATGACGTTTGGCAAAAAACTGAAAACTTGAATTCGGATCTAAGAAACATCCTAAAATGGTCTCAAAACAACTATCTCCGTATGAATCCAAACAAAAGCCAAATAATTTTAATGGGATCACAGCACAGGGTAAATAGTATAAAAGAACTAAATCTGGTTTTTAAGTTAGAGAATCGCAGTTAGAAATACGAGATATTGCTAAAAACTTAGGAGTCTTGTTTGATTCACAACTATCGTTTACGAAGCATGTTTCAAAAATAATCAGTCAGTCTTACTTGAAACTAAGACATCTCTATCAATTCAAAGATTTACTGCAAACGAGGATTAAAGTGCAATTTGTAGAAACCTTAGTTTTGTCGATTTTTAACTATGGGGACTGTTTATATGGATCGTGTTTAAATGCAGTGGACAAAAGGAGACTTCAAGTCATTCAAAACTGTTGTGTAAGATTTGCATGTAAAGTGTCAGTTAGAGAACACATAACTTCCTATTTTAAGGAGTTAAAGATGTTACGATTAGACGAACGTCGATTTCTTCACTACTCTTGCCTAATAAAAAAAAAAATTGATACTCAAAATCCCAGTTATCTATATAATAAAATAGAATTTAGACGTAATGCCCATAGCAGAGTTATACGGAACTCTAATAATATCAGTATACCTAGGCATACCACTGCTGCATACGAAACATCATTTTCATAACTAGTTTCTCATATATATAATCAGCTATCACCACAGGCATTTCAGACAAGCCTTGCGTCCTTTAAAGAAAAATTAAAAAATAAATTGCTATGTAATGATTTGAGTTTTATGGCTATTCAAAAATTCTAATTCTTTATTTGCATTTTGTAATAAAAATTTTAATTACTACTATGTTAGGGTAAGGTTTATATATCAGTTCTCTGTATCTTATGCTTTTGTATGTTTGTATTATATTGATACTGTACAATAAATTT